>OX103973.1:45272137-45391196 GCA_944470395.2 Schistosoma turkestanicum
AAACCATATCGTAAATCGTTCATTTGCAAATGATCAGTTCATCCTATCTAACTGGACTGTTCGTGTTGCAAACAACATCAATCCATTGTCATATTCATGCGTTTATACAAATTCCATGTTTTCTAACTCTTCCTTTCTTGATCTTCCTCCATATTATGCTGCCAGACATTACGTTGACACTCACGTCATATACTACTTATAAGTAGTTCGCACCACAGTCATCCAGACACCTCGTCCCCCATTTTAATAGGCTGTCGTTCCGCAGTCTTTCTGATCCCGTACAGCCAGTCTTCTTCATCAAGTGTTTCTTGATACGGCTGCGCCCTACTTGGCGGCACGTGGAACCACCTTTGGTAGTTTTCACTGGCCTTCCACGGCGTTTCTGTTTGTTTTCCTTTTCATGGATACGGTATACATGGCGCCGCGACCTCTCCACGGTGTGACGAAGTGACGGTCCCCTCCCAATTCCGGGATCAGCGTACAATGACCCTGGCCCCCTTCTGTGGTATATTTCCGTTTCTACACTTCCCTGGTTCTAAGCCACTTCATGAGAACGGTTCAGTTCTTTTTGCTCCCTGTTGACTTTCATGTCTGAATGTTGTGTTGCTGCATCTGCTCACATTCGCTGATTGCTTGGTCTCGTGCGCTCTGTTCTCAACGTCTTGTTGATTCGCATCCTCATGTTGTTGCGCCAGTTTTATTCATGCGTGGTAGTCTCGGGCGTCTTGCTCGTACAGTCAGCTCGGAACGGTGACTTCCTGGTTGTTACCTGTGGCCGAGGCACGATGGTGCCAGCAAGATTAATGGTAATTCTTCTCCCAGTCACCCCTCTTTAGATGCTAGCCATTTCCTTTAGGCGTTCGGTTATTCCTTTCCGTTAACCCATTCGTCTGTGGATGATACTGGGCGTTGTTCGTTACTCTCTTGAATACCTAACTGCTTTAGACGGGACTTGAACTCACTCAACTCTCGAAACAGGGGACCTGATCGGTTAATATTATCTTGGTATCCCATAGGTCGCCACACAATGTGCCGCATTACCGCTTCCGCTCCGTCCTTGCACGTTGGTCCGCCATCGGCACGCGGCATTTACCCACTAATCGGATGTGGCGCAGCTTCAGTTTTTCAATCACCAGGCAGGTACTGCGTTACCGACTTGTGCGTTTCTTGTCTTGGCGGATCACGGTCCCATAACATCTAGCTGACACAAATCACCAACTGCTGTTACTGGAATTGACTGCCAATGCGGCCGGTCGATACTGCATCGATCTCACCTGTCTATTAGTTGACATCGCTGGCAACGCTAATACATATCGTGCAACATCGTCTCTCATACCTGGCCAGTACGCACGTTTGCCGCAGCAAATCAGTTGTCCGCTGCAATACCTGTGTGCGCTACCTGGTGGACATTGCACGAATCATCTCCTGGCGCAGATCGTTTTGGGATTATTGCTACCCAATTCTCGTCATCATCCCGCCAGGTCAGGACTCCATATGCGTTCACTCTACAGTCGTTCCTTTGTTGCTTAAGTATACATTATTACCTCCTTGTCCGTTGTTCGTTTGTCTGTACGGTCTTCGTCTTCTGTTTATCACTACTGATTACCTCTCGAAGGTTCGGGTCAGCTTTCTGTTGCCGGATGAGTCTAATGTGGTCTCCATCTAAACTATTCACCGCGCGTATGCTGTCACTGGAAGGTCATCTTCCATGGTCTGATCTTGAGCAAAGGTAAATCCCGGCACCATTACGTTTTACTTTTCCTGGAAACATGGCGCATACTGAAGTCGTATTCTTGCAGACGTATCATCCACCGCGCCAACTTTCCTCGGGGTCTCTTGCTGTTCTCAACCACTGCAGGGGTTTATGGTCAGGTCAATGTGAAATCGTCTACGCTAAAAAGGTACGGTCTCCATTTCTCTACATGCCCACACGATTGCTAGGACACTCCTTTTCGATCGTTGAATACTTCTGCTCTCGGCGGGTGCTGAGAACGCGACTTGGCGTATTCCACACTATATCAGCCTGACTCAATACCGCCACTATACCATGATCACTTGCATCTGTGGCTACTGTAAACAGTTTTTACCGGTTCAGGCAGTCGCAGGTCATCTGTACGATCGTTCTAGCATGTTTTTGATTCGGTTTGAACGTTTGTTCGGCAGCCGACTCAGTCCATGTTAAACTTGGTGTTGCTCAGCAACGTATATAAGGGCGCTGCTATTTCGTTGAAATTCTTGACAAACCGACTATATGAAACGCCGGCATCACTATCCCATGGAACTGGCCTAACCAACTTAAACTTTCTTTGCCCCATCAGTCACTCCCCACACCCTATTCGAATTCTGTCTCAAGGACGTTGTTATGTTGTATAAATAAACGAGAGTTGTATGCTTGATTGTACTGGATTGCTGGGTGTTTGTAGAATATACTTTCTACTCTTACCAAGACTTCTGTTTTCCCGTTTGGATTCAAGGTAGCCTTCCTGGAAGCTGGTAAAAGTCTCGTTCGCGTTTATCGACTAAGGTAAACTCGTAATAGCCTCAAGCATCCTAAGTGCCGAACATATCAAGCCCAAATTCGTCAAATCGCTTTAAGACTGCTTCCACATGCTTGACGTGATCTGTTTCCGTCAGGCTGTATACAACTACATCGTCACCATATACCTCATCATTATTTAGATTCTTAAGAAGCATCGTCATCAATCTTTTGAACGTAAACTGTGCACCTGACAACCCAAACGGCATTCGTTTAAATTGATACTATTTATCCCGTATAGTAAATGCTATCTTGATGCGATCGCTATCTTTTATAGGTGATTGCCAATAACCTAACCGTAAGTCAAGCACTGTGAACACTGTGGCATTCTGTAGCCAATCTAGCGTTTCTACTACTGTTTGCATTGCGCAAGGTTTCAAGTCTGTTATATTATTCCTTTCTCTAAACTCGACACAAAATCTATTATTTCCATTGGGTTTCTTCACCAAGAATACCGGTGAGCTATACGGGATATCTGCTTCCTCAATTATGCCTTCCTTCAACATTTCCTGGACCTGTCGATTGACCTCGGCCTCTAACTGCACCGGGACACGACGTGTTGCAAATATATTTACTCAGTCATTCTTTATAGGAATTTCTTGCCTTACTTTGTCACAAAATCCATACGGCTCCCCATCTCCAGTGAACAGTTTCGCATACTTTGCGCATAACTCGGTAATGTTTGGCTTCTTGGTCGAGACGAACGTTGTCATTCTTATTTCAACCACTTGGCAATGAACCATACTTTGTGACCATTTTACTGCTTCTTAGGTTAATTATCGCTTTCACCTCTTTTAGGAAATCTGCTCCTAATTTCGGTCTCGATAAGCTGGTGGTTACCACGTACAGAAAATTTATCTCAGCACTACTCATTTTTACAATACTGTTATATACCCCCAACACCTCTATCATATGCCCCCCTATGGTGTGGACAGCTAATATTCATGGTTTGATTGTCTTACATTGCTCTTTGCATATTTACGATATAGCTGCTCCTGTATCGATCAAACATACTAACTCGTGTTCATTTATGTACACTCTGGCATTAATTGCCCCTCTATCTACTTATGCAAGAAGCTCTAGATTCTTGAGGTGAAAGAATACACGTTATAATGTTTAAAATATCGTTGTCGTCGTCTTCCTGGACAGTTCATCTTCCAATGTCCTTCCTCTTCACAAGCGTAACATTGATCGTTCCTTTTATGATTTACTCGTCATACTCCAGTCTCACGCTCTAACTCCTCAATCCTCTTCTCTAAAGTATTTATCTCCTGCTTTTCGCACCCGGCCGAAGCTACTGTTCGTGTCATCAGCTCACGAGTCACCTTCACCAGTTCACCGATATCCATAGGTCGCGCTGCGTTTACTAGTCTCAGCTACTGGGATGAGGCGGCAGGCACACTCTCGATAAACTGCGACGTCAACAACTCTGCCTCCGACTCCTCATCCATATTCGTGAGAGCACGGCGCAACAATCTGAAGAGCTGCACAGCAAGCACCAGCGAGTCGCCATCAGCTGGCAGCCTCGCAAACCATAACTCTTGTCCACTGTGCTGTCGAACTCCGTCTTCAGCCGCTAGGTGACCGTCACCCAAGTAGTCATCCGGCCAGCACCACCCAAGCTGTCATATATGGTTTTTTCCCTACTTCTAAGCAGCGTCTTTTGTCACTTTCTCCGTTGCACGTGGTATAACTTGGCTAAGATTAATCGGTCTGTAGTTTTGGATTAAGTCTTTCGGTCCAGATTTATGTACTGAGACAATATGAGTCAACCACCTAGGATCGAACTCCGCCAGTAGAGCCTTAGGGGCTACTGCAGGTCTTAAGCCCGGATAAGGGAGGTCAGTTGGACATGGTGTTGATGACCCCATTCCGTCAAAAACTAACTTGCCAAAAGTACGCTAACCAGAAAAAATAATCCAAACCATTTTAACTCTGCTCCGGGGGTTGGAAGAAGAATTAGGACGTCGCGTGATGAAAGCCGAGTTCCCTCGGAAGTCACGGGGCTGAAGCCTTTTCTGACAACCAAAGAAACCATTTTTTTAGGTACATGGAACGTTGGTACATTGTGGTAGACTGTAAGACTGTTTCAAGTTGCGGAAGTTCGATATGATGAACTGATATTTTGCAAATTAACGATTTACGATATGGTTTTAGTTAAGTACATTACGGTTGCCCCACATGTGTTATCGTTCACTACACGTCTAGCTTCAGGTGAACTGCTGTTATACTCTGGTCATGAAGAGGAAACATGCACAAAAGGCACTTGTAAGATGGGAATCTCATGGACCCAGGATCAATAAAGCATCCTTCAAAACAAAGAAAGAGGACATTACAATGAACGTCATCCAGTGTTAAGCACTTACCAATGACTACATTGACGACGTTGAAGATCAATTCTACGAAAGGCTGCAGTGAATCGTCGATAAATGTTCACCAACGGATTTGACGATTCTTATCGGAGACCTGAATGCCAAGGTTGGAATGGACAACACTGGATATGAAGATATCATGGGACGACATGGACTGGAAGAAAGAAACGAAAACGGTGAAAGATTTGCGAACCTATGTGCCTTCAACAAACTGGTCATCGGTGGCACAATGTTCCCGCACGAACGCATACACAGAGCCACATGGATTTCACCGGATCACACTACTCAAAACCAGATTGATCCTATCTGTATCAACAAAAAGTTTACAAGGACCACGGAGGATGTGAGAATCAAGAGAGGAGCTGATATAGCTTCAGATCACAATTTCCTGGTCGCTAAAATGAAAATAAAACGAAAGAAGCACTGGAGAACGGGGCAGATAACATCACACAAGTTTAATACAGCCTTTCTTCAGGATACCGTAAAACTCAACGAATTCAAGATAGCCCTCACCAATAGGTTTCAGGCCTATCAGGATATACTCAACATTTGAGAACAGTTGGAAAGGGATCAAGGAGGCAATCACTTCAACATGTCACGTGGTATTTGGTCGCAAGATGTATCATCACAAGGAATGGATCTCTGTTGGTACTCTTGAAAAAATTGAAGAAAGGAGGAACAAGAAGGCAGCAGTGAATGTCAGCCGAATGAGAGCAGAGGAAGTTACCGCACAAGCTGCATACACAGAAGCAAACAGGGAAGTGAAGAAGAGCATCAGTGCTGACAAACGAAAATATGTGGAAAAGGCTGCAAAAGAAGGAAGCTTGAGAAAATTCTATAAAACAACAAAGAAGCTCGCCGGAAACCATCGTAAACCAGAACGATCAGTGAAAAGCAAGGAAAGCAAAGTAATCAGCGACACTGAAGAACAGCGAAGTAGGTGGGTAGAGAACTTTAAAAAACTCCTGAATCGACCAGCTCCACTGAACACACCCATCATCGAGGTAGCATCTACGGAGCTCCAAATAATTAATGGCGCACCTACGATTGAGGAGATCAGTATGGCCATCAGACAAATCAAGAGCGGCAAAGCAGCAGGACCAGACAACATTCCAGCAGGGGCAATCAAAGCAGATGTAGAAGCAACTGCGAAAATATTTCACAATCTCTTCAAGAAGATTTGGAATGAGGAACAAGTACCATCAGATTTGAAAGAAGAATACCTGATCAAAATAGCATAGAAAGGCGATCTCAGAAAGTGTGAGAACTACACACACATCACTCTTCTTTCAATACCAGGCAAAGTCTTCAACAGAGTATTGTTAAACAGAATGAAGGACTTCGTAGACGCCCAACTTCGAGATCAACAGGCCGGATTTCGTAAGGATCGATCGTGTACTGACCAAACTGCTACATTACGGATCATTGTGGAACAATCAATTGAATGGAACTCACCACTCTACATCAACTTCATCGACTACGAGAAAGCATTTGATAGCGTGGATAGGAAAACACTGTGGAGGCTTCATCGACACAACGGTGTGCCTGAGAAAATAGTTAACATCATACAGAATTCTTATGATGAATTCAACTGCAAAATTGTGCACGGAGTTCAGCTGACGGACTCTTTTGAGGTGAAAACCGGTGTCAGACAAGGATGCTTACTCTCACCCTTTCTCTTTCTCCTGGTGATCGACTGGATTATGAAGACGTCGACATCTGGAGGGAAGCACGGTATCAACTGGACAGTTAGGACGCAGCTGTACGACCTGGCTTTTCTATCGCACACGCAAACACAAATGCAAGAGAAGACGACCAGTGTAGCAGCAGCCTCTGCAGCAGTATGTCTCAACATACATAAACGAAAAGGCGAAATTTTCCGATGCAACACAAAATGCACCAACCAAATCATCTTTGATGGAGATGCTTTGTAGGACGCTAACACCTTTACACATCTGAGCAGCATCATCGATGAGAAAGGTGGATCGGATGCAGATGTGAGGTGGCGGATCGATAAAGCAAGGGCTGCATTTCTACAGTTGAGAAGTATCTGGAACTCCAAACAACTGTCAACCGAAACCAAAATCAGGATTTTCAATACAAATGTCAAGACAGTTCTACTGTATGCAGCAGAAACTTGGAGAAATGCCAAAGCTATCATCCAGAAGATACAAGTGTTTATGAACAGTTGTCTACGCAAAATACTTCGCATTCGTGGGCCAGATGCCATCAGTAAAAACGTACTGTGGGAGAAAACAAACCAGATTCCAGTGGAAGAGGAAATCAGGAATAAGCGGTGGAAGTGGATGTAGAATCCTTTTTGAATGTTTTGTTTTTTGGAAAATCCCTCCATGTTTACATATTTTCGTTATGACATGACGGACTTTTTCTGTTGACATTTTTGGTATTTTATTTGATTCCAATTTGAGATTTTACCATTGTATGTTGTTATTCTTTCCATATTTTGTACTTATATTGAAGTTTTTGTGTTTGCTTTTGAACTGTACATATATTGTTTAAATTTGATCTTTAATATGGCTACAGCCATATTTGGATTGATGCAGTGGCCGCTGGACATAACGCCACTTACTCATCCTTGTTGGATACTCTTCGGAGTAATTGTAACCTGGAAGGAGCATTAATTCCAGGTAATGCTTTGTATTTCCATGTTTTTATTAAATAAGACCGCTTTCTCCTAGAATTTTTGTCGTTTTTTGATTTGTTTGGACCTAGGACTGGGAGAAACGAGTACAGGAGTGCACCTATTGGAACCCATTGGAACTGCCACCGTAGAAATCCATTTACAGTCTGTAATTATTCCTAAGAACATTTATATTCTGGAATCGGCTCGACTTTTGATTAGAAGACCAATTACAGTCGGATTATTAGGAATTATAAAGAAACATTTGAAAATTTAATCGTTTATAACACTAAACTTCTTGATAGAAGAATCTTGGATTATTTATCGTATTTTCGTATTCGAATTGTATTTTGGATGACGATTTTTTGATTTCGGATATCTCTTATTGAACTTATCTGTGGAATTACTATATTTTGTATTTGTTATTTTTCTTTCATTGAACGTCATTTATGATGTCATGTCGCAAGAAGTCAAACATGAGGAGGGTGGAAGAGCTCGACGGATCCCAGAACGCTAAGCAAGTCGTAAATGATGAATTTTTTTTGGATAACCCACATGTTATGTCTGATACTTATTATTGTAAGTCACCTTTGGCAGGCATTAAGAACCAGGATTAAGTGAGAGTTCTAAGGTATCAGAGACCGATCAGATGCTTAGGACACCGATAGTAGGCTTAGAACTACCTAAGGTTGAACTTTCATTTTTTGATGGAAAGTCTCGCAACTATTTTAGGTTCATGCGTCAAATAGAAACGTTTATAGAACCCAGAGTAAAAGATGACCAAGTGCGTTTATTATATTTAATTCATTATTGTAAGGGAAGGGCAAAAAATGCGATTGAAGGTTGTATTATAATGGATCCACAAGCAGGATATAAGAGAGCTAAGGCCATCCTAAAACAGCTCTTAGGACAGTCGCATGTAATAGCCCGAGAAACCTTAGAGGACTTATTTAGAACTGGGAGCGCAGATTTTAATGATCCTGAAGAGTTGACGAATTTGGCTATTAAAATGCAGAATGCTGCTTTAACCTTAGAACAGCTAAATTGCACAACGGAACTTAATTCCTTGGTTACTTTAGAACGAATAGTCAGGCTCTTACCTCGTCGAATGCAAGCCCAGTGGGCAGAGCTAGGAATCAAGTGGGACGAAGAGGAGAGAGAGAGCTTAATTTCAATGATTTGACGGAATTTATCATGTCTCGCGCTAAGATAGCTAGTAGTAGGTTCGGAAGATTAGCTTATCGGGCTAAAACAGGAAATAATACGGAAGCTACTAGTATTCTGGTTGCGAGACATGAGGATTTTTCGTTTATACCTAACGCACGCTTGGAAGATAAGAGAGTTGTCAATTATATCACGAAAGCATACGCCGATGAAGGACGAGTATGTGACCGTAACGATGTAAAACCTGTTGATGCGTATCGTAGTAAGAAGCCGGTTGGTGTAACAGATAAGATGGCTTTTCTAAGTATGGAAAAGAAAGAAAAGGGTGAAAAGTGTAGGCATCAAGATGGATCCGAAGTGTGTGATGATAAAAGCCTCTTAGCTGCTCGAAAAGCCTGGAACGGTTATTTGGATTCGAGTAATCAGAGGTTACTGCGTTCAGTAAGTATGAAGAAGGGCCAGGCAGGATTGTCTGGACGAAATAAAGCCTATTTTCGGAACCCTTCATCTAGGGAAATCATATCACGGGACCTAGAGTAGATTCTAGGATGAGTGACGGCGGTACTGTAAAGACTAAGAAGCCTAGGAGACAACATGATGCTACTATTATAAAGAAGCCTAAACCTCATTCTCTTTCGGATGCTATGACTAGCAATGGAAATAGTAGCCATCAGAACCTTAGTAGTGACAGTGATAATAAGGAGACAGTAAGTGTGAGCAGTCCACTTATAGTGACTAGTCTATCAACTTCATCGAATGAGCCTCCTAGTGTTTCGACGTCATTGGACCTCGTCACGAATGTTAAGTTGATTGAAGATGCACAAGGTTGTGCAACCGTAACTGTTCCTATTCCGGTTGACTGTCAGTTGAGTGATGATGAGAAGAAAGTGTTTGATGGTAAGAGCTAGTCTACAGTGTTGTGTAATGACGATGCTATTGATGAGCACTCTACGGATGCTAATGCAGACCGAATCAACGCGACTTGTCTGGCAGAACGGAATCATGATGACGTTGATAATAATCTGGATGTCACTGATGTGACAAATGAGTTACCGACGATGACGAATGCTGATCAAACCTCCTCTGTATCAGGAGATGGAGAGATAAATATTGATCCCACGTTATGCTACTTAAAGTCTTCGGGAGACGATGAAATGTCAAAATTGGAGATCCCACCCTTGCATATTATCTATGGGTCAAGAATTTCTGTTGATAAGTTAGCATCACGGACTTCATTGTATCTGCTGATCGGAGCAAGTGGTGGTGGATTGGCGACTCGTCCCCATGATAGAGAATGTAGTCTTTGGATAGGATATGACCAGTTTTACGACGTGTTGTACATGTTCGTGTGGGTTAATTGGGTAAGGTTTATACTACCGTTAGGTCATGCTACGATATATAGGGGAATCAAGGGCCTGATGGGAAAGTATAGGTACCTAGTTAGCTTGATAGGTCATATCCATGTTGGATGGCGGGTAGGCGTACTGCTGTAAGTCCTACACGTTCTTCCGGTGTGGATCAGGGGATGAGTGGGAACCCTAAATAGGAGTGTCATTAACGCTTGCTTTTTGCATGGAGGGATTTTGCGGGCCGGTGTAGAATCCATTTTGAATGTTTTGTTTTTTGGAAAATCCCTCCATGTTTACATATTTTCGTTATGACATGACGGACTTTTTCTGTTGACATTTTTGGTATTTTATTTGATTCCAATTTGAGATTTTATCATTGCATATTGTTATTATTTCTATATTTTGTACTTATATTGAAGTTTTTGTGTTTGCTTCTGATCTGTATATATGTTGTTTAAATTTGATCTTTAATATGGCTACAGCCATATTTGGATTGATGCAGTGGCCGCTGGACATAACGCCACTTACTCATCCTTGTTGGATACTCTTCGGAGTAATTGTAACCTGGAAGGAGCATTAATTCCAGGTAATGCTTTGTATTTCCATGTTTTTATTAAATAAGACCGCTTTCTCCTAGAATTTTTGTCGTTTTTTGATTTGTTTGGACCTGGGACTGGGAGAATCGTACAGGAGTGCACCTATTGGAACCCACTGGAACGGCCACTGTAGAAATTCATTTACAAAGCAGAAGCGTGTAAATGCCAGTTTACTGCAGAGGTGGTTTCCAGATTATCAAGCGTGAGTCATGGAAAGCATCAGAGAAGACAGCGGTACGGCGATCAGAAATACTAGGACGACAGCTTATCAAAAGGGGGACGACTGTGGTGCGCGCTACTTATAAGTAGTAGTAGTAGTAATGTCTGGCAGCAGAAGATGAGAGAAGATCAAGAAATGAAGAGTGGGAAGACAATGAAATTTGTATGAAACGCATGAATAGTGAAGTGTCAGACATTGGATTGATGATTTGCAAATTAAACCTCTACTATATGGTTTTCCTATTTTACTGATAAACTCTGTAATTTGCGATAAATACAATTCGGGTGCCCTCACCTGTGTTATCCTTCACTACAGTACCTCTATATGGATGATCTAAAGGTGATTTATCAAAGTAAAAAATCTGACTGAGGAAATTTGTTGCACACAATCCAGCATGAATTCAATACTGTAGATGTCAGTCAGTCAGTCAGATGCAACGTAGAACTTCGTACGCGTGTACATCATTTCATGTTGCCATACCACATCAGCACAGACATATAATTGTCAATTCAAATCCGAAAGTAGTAGAGGTAGCAAAGGTATTAGAAGTAATCGGAGAGGCTAAGGATTAGAAGATATTATTCAAGAAGTATGATTCAGTGGGAAAAGTTTAGAAAGTTAAAACTAGAGGGGTTGAAGAATCCAGAAGATTAGGATTTGAGAGAACACACAGAATGAATGCACCGGCGCCATAGCAAATGGTTTTCAGCCACGTCATTTAGGGTCTCTTACCATCAATTATTATCATCTCGCGGACCCCAACCAGGTAGTCGACAACTACCGATATGACTCAGTCCACGTTTTCAATGACTTCATGGATTTCTGCCATGTTTTGGTTTGGCCACCCCTAACTTTCTTCCAACCTATTCCTACACTACAAAACAAAGCTCGTCGAGGCACATGTCCGAACCACCTCAATTGATGAAGTTTCATTACTTCATCAATTGATCTGCCATTCTTACCTAGCACTCGTTTCCTAATAACAGCGTTGCTTACTCGTGTGTCCCAGGATATACGAGCAATGCTTCGTGGACACATATGATCGAAAACCAGTAACCTACGAAAGTCTTGTACTCTCAGTGGCTATGTTTCACAACCATAAGGTTAGACGGAGCGAAATACTGCGCAGTACACTCCTCCTTTAGTCAGCAAACGGATATCTCACCTACGCCATAAGTGACGCAGGTTGGCAAAAGCCAATCCGTGCTGAGATCTCGTCAGTCACCAGGCCATTGGCACTGATGAGACTCCCAAGATAAGTGAAGCGGTCTACACGTTCGACCACTTCACTCCCTATCACTAGTTCAGGTACCGACGCAACCCAATCTTGAAGCAACATTTTGCATTTCGAGGGGGAAAACCGCATCCCGAACATGCTTGCATTGTTGCTTAGGGTAGTCAGAAGACTCTGCATTTTGTCAGCGTCTTCACCAAATAGGACTATGTTATAGGCATATTCTAGATCAGTAAGCGATTTCTATGTCAGAAAAACGACTCCTGAAAAGTTGAACAAGGATAATGTTATATCTGACAACATTTCAATGACAAAATTAAACAAGAAAGGAGAAAGTCGACATACCTTGCGGACACTGTTGAAGTAAAGAATTCGGGTGACAGTTCGCCATAAGTTTTGATTAGACCAGTGGTGTTCGAGTAGAGAGCTTGTATAAGGTTAGTGTACTTCTTTGGTACCCCTTTCAATGAGACACTGTCACAGAACTGTAGATGTCTGGTGTAGGCAACGGAACCTAGAAATTAATACTGAGAAATGTGGCTGGATGTGTTTTGGAGACACGTCTCTGAAAATAGACCTCACTCTCAACAGGAATGTATTGACAAAACTCACATCCGTTACTGATCTTGGAGTGCATTATTTGCACAGCCTTAACTTCTCTGAACATATCTCCAATAAAGTTTCCCTAATGAGAAGAATGCTTGGTTTCATCTTTCGTAACTTCCTTCACAGAGCACCCGCAACAATTCTCTACGAAACATGAGTAAGACCTGTTGCTGAATACTGCTCTTTTTTTATTCTCCAAGTTACGCCTGTCTGATATATTGAAGCTTGAAGGAATACAAAGGAATTTAAGCCGAAAAGTCCTAAAAAATAGCTCACTCCTTAACTATCCAAATCGATGGAATGAACGTGGACTTGATCCATTATGGAAAAGAACGCTTTAGTCCAATCTGATCCTTTACTTTAAACTCCTGCACAAGCTCACACATTCCTCTTGTAGTTCAGTCCTTATCCATGGCCCACGTACACATAATCTTCGAGATAAAGCATCTACGGTGAAACTTGAAAAGCGTAGATCCAAAAGTAGAGTAAACTTCTTCCTTACTAAGTATACACTTATATGGAATAGGCTTCCCTCAAACATACGCATGGCAAGTGTGTTACATGAGTTTAATCAACTTCTTAATGATGCTCTCAGTTGCACTGACTCTCCTGCACTCGTGAACTCACTCGCACCCTACCTCCATATTATTAGCTCTGCTTGCATTTAAAATACAATGAACTCAGTGTAGCATCTTATTTAGTTATTTTTACACCCCCAAGTAGCACTAATTTTTCTAGTTGAATATATATCTCTTTAGCTTTTATTTGATAAAGACAGGTTACTCTACTCGCTTGGTCGATCGATACGGTTCAACTGTAAACTGGTTGATAAGAAAGCACTCTTCTATTTTGGGCACAAGTTTATCAACAATTATAACTGTGTGAGTCTCATATTGCCTATTATCAGTCACACTGACTAACCTTGATCCCTTAGTTTTATCTATTGCTCCACTTTTAACCGTAATACTCTCTGAATTTCCTGCTTGCTTTGTTACATCTCCCGCACTACATTTTAAATGCTTGTATCTTGTTTGAAAATACGTAGTATATATCATTAAATGTTAACTATATTACATCGAAGCCCAACCAATAGTTCATAAGTTGTGACAGCCAGACAAGTTTGTGAAAGGTACTAGTGTTTCTCAACAGGATGTGAGACACAGAGCACCAAGTAGAACTCAATAGTTTCTTTTCATTATTTAACATGAGCCTAACAACACATAGGACGGAGGGTGGAGTTACAGACCAGCAAACAATGATGGTGTGCGCGATGACTTCAAACCAACCATGAATTGGGGCAGAGCATTTTGTATGCTTTCGGCTTTTTAGACTGGTAAAGACTAATCAGTAACACTGAGGTTGCTATTATACGCTTGCTACTTTCGATGTTCATGTTTTCGAAACTATGCTGAGATGTCTATTCTGTCGAGACTCCGGCAACTTTCTTACTCAGGCACTTACAGTATGACTAAGAGGATGGCATTCAATAATAAAAAACAGTTAGACAGTGAGAATTTTAATTTATCAATGTTTTTTTTACAAACTATACTCTTTGAACTAAAATTTCGATCTCAACGTACATAATCCCAGCTCCATTGTTCAAATTCTCTTCTATCTACTTGAGACTAGGCAACCCTTCCTTTTTCTTTGCTGTACTCCTCCATTTGTGGGTTATATTCTAATATTCCGATAATTTACTTTAATTTATGGTGGTCACTTTGAACATTATCTTGACTTACCACTGTATAGACTACCTCAACATCACAGGTATCTGATTATTTCCTTTCATTATTGAACAGTGTAACCCTTGGTATGAGCACAAGGAAGAATTCAAGCAACTTGAACTTCTCCCTGATATTTAAAAAGTCATCATTTATAAGATTAATTATCTCTGATGATGTTGGCGGTTTATCAGAACGTAAGGAGGCAGTCAAGCAAATAGACAGTGTGTGTATTTAGTATGTTGATAGATGGGATGTTCGCACAATTTGAAAGACCGGAAGAGCCACCTAATCTGCTGCAGAAGAGGAAAAACAGAGCATAAATCATCTTGAAATCAGTGGAAAACATGGAACATTGGTTGTAATTCTAAGACTAGCTCCAGAGAGCTGCTGGGCATCGAAATAAACATCATTCAATCCTATGCGGCTAACAACGATTATATTGGAAACATAAAATTTCCATTCCATTGTAGGCTTCTGTCGATAGCCTACAATTGCCTCGATAGATGATCAAGGTCATGAAAGTTTACTTACGCCTAATCACTTTTTTTCGTTGATCGACCGGATAACGAAGGTTTAAACATTCGGAGTGAAGCATTGTTGGTTGCACCTGAACGACCAAGACTTCGGAGATGATAAAGCTTTTCCATACGACACGTGAGAACCAAAGCAACAGCTGACGATCAGTGCAGTAGTAAAATTAGCTGCAGTACGTCCGGCAATACACAATGGAAGAAACAAGCTACTTTGATAAGTCACAAGATTCATCAACAAGAGCACACTTGAAAGCGAAGCTTAGAATCATTTAGAAAGCAGCAGCGTTGACTATCAAAGTTTATCTGGCGGCAATGAGCCAATTAAGGGCAGCATTTCTTCACTTGTACGATATCAGGAAATATAAAATACAAACCAAAAATTCACAATTCTCAAAACAATGTCAAGACAGTTCTATTCCTCTCCTCGGAAACCCGAAAAACTAGAAAAAACATGCGGAAGAAGTCTTCGATAACAATTTTTGCCAGCTCGATAATTCAGAGCCATTGTACGGACACTACACTCATCAATGTAATGTGTAAGCGAACAAACCAGACTCGAACAGAGGACGAAATCCGGAAGACGCACTGGAGATGAAAAAGACACACGTTGCGGAAAGCATTCCATTGTGTCCCAAGACAAGCAAGCACTTGCGATTCTGAATGCGAATATGAAGTGAGAAGGCCCAGGAACACATTTCATCATGTAATCAAAACAAACATGAACATCAATTCAATAGATTTTTTCAAAGAGACAAGGGACAAAGTAGGTTGGAGAATACTGGTCAGCGACTTTTGGTTCATTATTGGTAACAGGCGAACGAAAGTAAGCATGTTCAGTGATTTTTCGTTACTTAAAAGTTTTAAACGCTTTAGCGACTCGATAGAGTTGCTGTACAATAAGAAAAATAAACAATAGTAGTGAACGTAATAGTACCAGTATTCACTGTCATCGTGGTCATAGTAATATTAGTACTGTTTGTTGTTGTTGTTGTTGTAAGTTGTTAACTATAAACAATAAGACAGATTTCGCCTTCTTTATTGCTCTTTGCTCTTATCACATGCACTTTCTTACCATCTATCAAACGTAATGAGATTTTAAAGTTCTCCGATAGCGGCAAACATTCCGGAATAAAAATCATATTTGTCTCGTTTATTACCATCTATCTTCGTCAAATATATTTGAATTTCGGTTAGTTTCGTTTATTTGTGCAGGAAGGATATTATTTTTTCCTTGTATTGAAAAATTATGTCAGTGTAATTTTTAAATATCTTTTTGTGTTCGACCTCATTTGTTTGTGAAAATTTCTATTATTTTTCTCAGTAACAAACTGAAAAAACTGAGTAAATTAATTGAATTAGGTGTCAGTACAAGGATTTTTTTTCAACTCATAAGTTGATCATTATCGTAACCTTAAAGAGTACAGCAGTGAAATAATTTTTTTTCAATCATACTATTACTATTACATTATTAGCTATCTCAATAAATCTCTTTGTTCTCCGCTTTTCATTTCTACAAATTCTTATTTACAACTAATGAAAGTTCGTATAATTATGCATGCACAATTGTGATATACATTTGTCCTCATTGAAATTCTCACGATAATTTTATGATGACAACTTGTGTCTTAAATGCTATGGAGTAGTTGCTCTGGTTTCAACAATAGTAATAACACGATTAGATTGTAATTAGCTGATGAGAAGATACACAGTAAAATGTAATTTCTACCATACTGCTACGTCAAGAACTCCATAAACTCTAACCTTAGGTGCCTCCTCGTTCCTAACCCAAAGCCCTTGAATGCGTACAAAAAGACCAGGATGCCAAGATATGGCTGAGAAAACTCATAAGACTAGCCTGCCCATCGTGCATCCTAGAAAGATGAGTATTCATCCTATGTAACACTAATGCTGATTGTTTCTCGATCTGTTATCAATAATATAACCCTGCACAATTGAAGTTTTAATGTTTGCTTCTGAACTTTACATATGCTGTTTAAATTTGATATTTATTATGGCTACAGCCATATTTGGATTTCATAACTGGGCAGTTAAAACTAGTTGCACTTATTCTTTTGGATTTGGATACCCATCTGTTTAATTTCGACTTAGAATGTGTATTAATTATCAGAACACTTTCTCCTAGAATTGTTGTGTTTGGATATTGGACTAAGGGGTTAGCGCGATCGACCTACACCTACTGGATTCAAAGTTAACTGCTAAGGAATAAAATTCATCTGCAGTCTGACAATTAGTCGGACGAAGAAACATTTGGAATTTTCATCGTTTACATTATCGAACTTCCTGGAAGAAGAACTTTGGATTATTTATCTTGAACCTTGATCAAACATTGTTTTGGAAAACGATCTTTTTATCTTTTTGGATTTTCATTGACGAAGAAGATTTACCGATGGAATCTTCATATTTCGTATTGGTTATTTATTTCCCGTTGAATTTCAATTAATTATGAGCTCTCGAAAGAAAAAAATCACGAAGAGGGTGGAAGCGCATAAAGAATTGCAAAATGCGAGGCAAGTCGTTTACGACACTACATATTTAATGGGTTCTCTTATAAATAACAATGATGTTATGTTTGATACTTATCATTGTAAGTCACACTTAGAAGGCACTAAGGAACAAGACTTGGACGAGAACTCTAAGGTACCTGGGAAAGAATTGATGTTTAGGACACCGGTAGTAGGCTTGGAATTACCAAAGGTTGAACTCCTATTCTTCGACGGCAAACACCGAGATTACTTTAGGTTCGTTAGACAGTTTGAAACGTTTATAGAACCCAGAGTAAGGGATAATAATTTGCGTTTATTATATTTAATTCATTACTTAAAAAGAAAAGCAAGAAATGCGATTGAATGCGATTGCCTTATAATGGAACCACGAGTGGGATATAAAAGAGCTAAGGCTATTTTAAAGCAGCTCTTTGGACAATCGCATGTGAAAGCCTGTGAAACTTTTATGTAATCACATTGTATATATTGGTTCAATAATAACCGTGTGGTACATGAGACACGCCAGTTTACAGATATCACGAAAGCGTCGCTATCACATTTACGATAATCGTTGCTTAGTTAAAATAATATTGATATTCATTTCATGTCATAGCACATTTATTATGCTTTATCCACATTTATGTGATGGAGTTTCGTTTGAAAAACTGGCTATTTTATTTGTGGCGCGTATATTGTTGTTGTGAACAACCTCACGAGCGCAAACGTCCATCATTTGTTGATTTGAGAACGAGTGAATCTACGTTCATTAGTGATGTGTTCGTTCGAACGATTTGTGTAATGGACCACGTTAGAAACATTTCATTTGTTCAAATATGTCCTTTAGAAGCAGTTTGACGTAGGCTGCAATCTGTATATGCCTGAAGGTATGGCGAAAATATGCACTAGGTTAGTTCAATACTGTGGAATCTATTTTGAAAGTTTTGTTTTTGGAAAATCCCTCCATGTATATATATTTGTGTTGTGAAATGACTGACTCTTGTGTTTGATATTGTGCTACTCCATTTGATACCATTTTGAGATTTTTTCATTTGCAACTTGTTATTATTTCTATAACTTGTACTTATAATGAAGTTTTTATGTTTGCTTCTGAACTGTGTGTATGTTGTTTAAAATTGATATTTAACAACGCTACAGCCATTTTTGGATTGATACTCTGGCAGTAACGGACTGGAAGCACTTGTTCTTCCAGAAACGGAACTCGAAGGTGTAATATTGTTTTTGGCAAATATCTTTATTTCTCCTTTTATCATTCAATAGAACCGTTTACTCCAAGAATTATAGTTTTTTGTTCCTGGAGTGGGTGAGAAGCGTATGAACCTGCACTTTTCGAGGTAAAGGTGAGCTGCAAGATTGAATATAATTTTAAAGCTACTGATACGTTTCTGTAAAACACAATCGCGTATATAATCTGAACATTGTATAATCTTTCAGAGTGACACAGACTCAGTCTTGATAACTCAGTGTATATAACAGTAATTGCTGCCTGATTTCAATTTAATTATACCAACAAAGTCTTCTAATAAGCGAGTACAAAAATTGGGAATGCTAACTTAAAATGTGTATCACGTAAATATTCGAGTAGACCGGGCAATTGTTTGCACATTCATTGAAACTGTGGCTACTGTTTCATCAAATTATACATACATCAAACTCAATACTCTCATTTTTATATTAGATATTATGATATAAATATAGTAAACACAGTGTCTGTGAAAATTTCAGTCAATTCAATTTTGAATTCTGAACAGTTGAATGAGTTATTAGTATGTCGTCATAACACTGTTCGATAGGCGTACAGAATCATCTTCACATAACCATTTCACGACGATTTCAAAATGATGCAGTAATCCATCAAAAATTGACACTGCTTTCAATGCACAAAAATTTCGGAAACCTAGTTGACATTGAAGCTTACCTTCTGAAGCACTGCTCCATCTGGTAGATTCTTCATATTGTGTGTTCACAGGTAAACGAGAAACCTATGTATTGAAGATGAAAGGATATCTGAACACAACAGCGGACACAGAATATACTTGCATATGTAGGAAACGGCCTATAACAAGAGCATACTCTCAACTGCTTCCACGAACATGTTATTTGGTATGCTTCTCTCTTCACACCAAATAGAATACGCTAGCAATCACTTTTTGCACACGCAAATTGACTATGTAGTCTTGATAGAGAATCTGATTGATTGCTGATAATCTTCTGTTACCCGGTTTAATTTGGCATTGAATAGCCTGTATTCGCATGCATGTTGATCTTTGCAGTCCGCGGCTCAATGCAACCCCAACCAGTAGACTCTGCCAGGCTCCTTACAGACCCAAGTTAAAAAAGAGCATGAAGATTAAGAGTTACGTTGACAACTCTTTCCCGTAAAACAAACACACAAAAGAATCCAACATATAAAACGAGTTCAAACCATATGATGTTTATTTTCAGAGGTCGGTCTTATTTGAGAAGTATAATGATGTGTCATGATGAAATCCGAGTTACTTCGGAAGTAATAGGGCCGATGATATTTCTGACAGCCAGAATTTCTCCTCGGTGTAGGTAGACGGTAAGTAACATCCGGCCAACATATTTACAGTCAAATGATTACTACACTTCCTTATTACTCCCTTATCTATTTGACCAACATTCTATTGAATCGTTTTTCAGCTTACGCCTGTGAAGCGATCTGTTAAAACTTACAAAATATTGTTCTTGATACCCTGAAACGCCGCACTAAATAACATTTTGGAGCTTTTATTGTTCGAACCTTGAGGCAGATATGGCAACAGGCATCATAAACAAGTACTGAAGATCACCGAGTGATGGGTGTCTGTTTTGTGTCAGAAACACGAATAAGAGTTCCGATTGAAAGTAATTTGATTTCACCAAGTGCAGAGAGAGAAACAGCCCAGGTAATCATTTTCAATTTCCGGTAGCTCTGATGGTGCATAGTGTCTTCGTTAATGTAAGTATGGTAAAACGTCGTCAGGTGGAACTAACTCTCTTAAACTGGATTCTGATAGACAGTCGTTAAACTGGTCGTTACGATGTCCTACAGATTGGGAAACAAGTATCGAATTAATTTCCGTGTGTATAGTCAACAATGAAGTATCTCATTGAATGTTTGCATTTCGTTTTAACCAGTCAGGAAATGGAGATAGTTTTCTCGCCTATGTGAAATCCAAAACGAATAAATGGGGTTTTGAAAAGGAGAAAAGAGAGGGGAAAGAAGGCAGCAGTGTTGCAGGTGTATGTATACAACTGAAGCACTACTTAACCTGTAATTTTGAAGTAGTCAATACAGTAGTAAGTCAGGATGAAATTCATACTGACCACTTAAATTATAGTAAATTAAGGGAGTACAAGAATATGACCCACAGATAAAGGAGTACATCAAAAAAGAAGGAAGAGTTGTGCAGTGTCAAGTGGATAGAAGAGGAGTTGAATTAAGAAGCTGGATTTATGTACGTTGAAATCCAATGAGTTGAGTTTGTAAATAGAAAACGATGATGAATAAAAATTTCGCATTAACTGTTTTATTATTATTATTATTGAATGCCAACCTCTAAGTCAAACTGTAAGCGCCTGAGTAAGAACTCGTTTGAATTATTATTTTCGGCCATTTGGGACTCCTGTTTGTCTTGGTTAGTTTGTTTGCAGCTTTTGCTCCAGGAACCTATAAAATTGAAGGTAATTGTAATTATTATAATTATTGTTGTTAGAACGACATTGGTCGTATATTTGTAATAAACGAACTACATTTTGGTCGATTATTGTGAATTAAGAATAAACTTTGGTACCTAACTTTGGAATTTGGTTTTGTTTTGATTTGGTATCGTGAATTGCAAATAGATCGGCATACCGTACTTCTAAGGATGAAGGAGCAAAAAGTTGGACGTAACATACACCCTCCGTCCTATGTGTTGTTAGGCTCATGTTAAATCATTTAAATAAACTATTAGGTTCTATTTGGTGCCCGATGTCTCACATCCTATTGAGAAACACCATTTTTGCAAGTTTCTTTCACAAGCTTGTCTGGCTGTTGCAACTTATGAACTATTGGTTAGGCATCAATGCTATACAGTTTACAGTTATGGATAAAAGTATGGATTTTCAAACAAGATATAAGCATTATGAATGTAATGGTGGAGTTGAACTTTACTAACTAAGCAGGATATTTATATGGTATCACGGAAGCAGGGTGCGAGTTAGTTCACGAGTGCGGCAGAATCAGTGCAACTATAAGTATCATTAAGAAGTTGAACAAACGCACGTAACCCACTTCCCATGCTTATTTTTGGAATTAAGCCTTCGTATGCATGAAGTGCATAAGTGCATACTTACAGAGGAAGACGTTTTCTGGAGTTTTGGATCTAAAATTCTCACGCTTGACCGTAAATACCTTATTTCGAAGGTAATTTTACATGGGCCTTGAATAAGAACTAAACTTTAGGAGGAGTTTAAAGTTTAAAGCCTTCTTTTCCAGAATGAATCAAGTCCACGTTTTTTACATCGAGTTGGAAAGTCAATAAGTGAGTTATGGTCTGGTAGACACCAAGTAAAGTTCATTGTACTTTTTCAATCTTCAATATATCAGGTCGGCGAAAGTTAGAAAATAAGAGAGAGCAATATTCTGCAAAAGGTCTTACTCATGTTTTGTAGTGAGTCGTTCTAGGTCCTCCATTGAGGAAGCTACGAAAGATGAAATCAAGCATTCTTTTCATTCGGAAAAACTTTATTTTAGATACGTTCAGAGAAGTTAAGGCTTTGCGAATAATGCACTCCAAGGTCCTTTACGGATGTGAGTTTTGTCAATACATTCCTGTTGAGAATGAGATCTAGTTTGGTAGCCGTGTATCCAAAGCTCATCCACTCACATTTCTCAGAATTAAGTTCTAGGTTCCATTGCTTACACCGGACGTCTACTGTATTGAGTTCATGCTGGCTCGTGTGCAACAAATTCTACTAAGTCAGATTTGTTAGTTTGATAAATCAATTGGGTCATTCGCAGAGGCAGATTTTACCAATTTTGAAAAAACTCCATATGCTGTTGATGTAGATAAGAAGAGCCATCGACCCAAAAACTCGACCCCGCACAACACCACTGGTAATTGGTCGAGGTGTAGACGTATTATAGTTGATTTCGCTAATCTGGTGTCTATTTGTGAGGAACGACCTAATCCATTCCCAGAGGTGGCTAGTAAGCTCGACGAATTGAAGTCTGTTGATTAGGAGATTGTGAGGTATCTTATCGAAAGCCTTTTTAATATTTAAATACAACACGATTACTAGTTGCTTTTGATTGAGTATTAAATGAATCTAATAGACATGTGATACACGACCTAGTTCTAGTGAAGTTATGTCGTTAGGGTTCAATGCGACCTTCCTTGAGTAAGTTATCAGAAAGTTGAGGTTTTATCACTTTCTCCATGGCACCTGATATAACTGGGGTGATGGTAATCTGTCTGTAGTTTAGGATTAGTTCATTCTTTCTGGATTTACGTACTGGAACAATATGATTCAACCTCCTACGATTCTGGGTATATACCAGACTCTTGGTATATTGTAAACATTTTGATCAAAAGCGCTGTAAGTTTCGGTCCAGACATTTTAAAATGTATGGGAGGTATCCTATCCGCACCACAGCTGTCATTGGGTTTGAGGGTTTTGACGGCGGCTTGAATATTGCTAAAATCAAATTTGATTATTATTCTTACTTCTGAAGTTACTGTTGGTATCAGGTGTAGGAGATGTGTTGTGATTGAGGCACAACCATGCACTAAATGATTTCAGGGAGGTTGAAGTCACAACAAATAATTTTGCAGGTGAATTTAAGATATGCTGTCTTGACAATTGATTCACTAATTGCAATGTCAACCGACCGATGAGTGTTTGGAGCTCGATGTATGCATCGAATCAGTATTTTATATCCTTTGACGTGCACAGTGAGCCACATCGAATAAGGCACTTTATTAAGAACAGTATCATGAAACGCAGCTGCTTCGATGTTTCTAGATACATATATGAGGCAACCAACATCCATTTTAGATCTTCGTTCACCACGAAAGAGTTCATATGAGTGTGTTTTAATATATGAGTCAACGACATTGGAGGACAACAAACTTTCAGTAATCCTTTCTTTGGAAGTATTGTCTAGAATTATCAGAGATCGTAAGTCGGTCATTTTATTGATTAAAGATTGTTTGTTAAGCAAACGACAGAGGTATTTGGACTTACACGCAGTAGCGAGATCATCATTTACTTCTGTTTGCTTGCATTAACCATCTTGGTTTTTCACAACTTCAAATGTAGCGAAAAATTCGTACACGCTACTGAATTCCTTAGATTTGCAATATGCTCGTTTTAAGTGACGTAACTTATCCGTAGATTTATGGGTGACTACGGGTGATTCTTCAACGGACTCTGCGCTGAAAATATTTCCGTGCCATTGTTGACTATTGTTATTTACATATATAAACCCAAACATTATTTATTACCCGATAGTTTCTTCGTTTCGGATATCACGGAAATTTGAAGTAAATAAGTAAAGGAGACTAACACATTTTTTTAAAGGGTAATAGAAGTATTGAATTTAATCAAAACATTGTTCGAACAATCATAATCACATCTGTCAAACGACACAGTCACTTTTGTTCGGACGATACACAGTATTTCGGATTATTTAGTGCATGAGAGAATGCCATTTACTGAACGACGTGGCTTCAACTAACTGCTTTTTATCATATATTCACTGCCTAAATTGCGTATGACAAACAATATTTTTGAACGTTGAATTCTGTCTACACTATATTTGTTTGATTTATGATCGTTGAGTTATTAAAATTCTTCTAGTTAATTAATGTCAACAGATACCGGATTTCCACGTCAGGAGAAGAGCGAAAATTTTGTAATCCAGTACACTTTTAACGATTCGGCAATAAAAGTCTTCATTTTGCCTTAAAATCTCATGGAAAAATCCTCTTGAGCTACATTACATATGAAGTTCTTTGGAATTTTTCAGACAGTATACATAGTGAAAGTGATGATTGTTGCGATCAACAGTGCGCAATATCGCTTTTCTTGGCAATCATTACTAAGTATTGCCTGACGGTTATAAATCTGAATGTAAACATGATGGCTTGAATACGTTTATTTTTGACACACCACAGAATGGACCAGCTGACCCCAACTACACAGAGCAATCACTCAAACAAGCGAGTGGATTATTAAAGTCAAAATGTTCATAGATGTTTAAGATATTATTGTTGAAGCGAATAGGATGAGTTTGCGCGTAGGCGTAAGCAATGTTCGTTCGTACCGGCTGATAAAAACTATACAATAGTAGAGATCAATGGTACATATCAGTTGATACCATGAAAGTGGCTTGTTTAATGAGGTTGATCGAAGGGTTATTAGTAATAATTGAAAGCAAAATCAAATGCATGTGCAGGTAATACTAGGTTATTTCCACGGACTCCTCATCAACGTCCTTAATTGTGTTCCGCTTCGCATGATTTGATCACCGACCAAAGATACTTACATCACTATTCAGCGTTGTGTATACACAAACAGATCATTTTGACAGACATCTCATGTCACACATACTTTGTTAAGTAGTAAATGTATAGTCAACATTATGTAGTGATTTCTCTCTGACGGATGTGTAATTTTATCCCAAGTCCATGAAATTTATCTATTAATCTCAATCTTATCCAGAGAAAAAATTGTTAAGGCAGTGAATTCAATGTAAGCCAGTTTCGTCAGGACTGACTAAGCTATCACTGAATGCCAAAATTTGTGACTTTTTCTAAGACGTTTTAGCTCTCCATGCTTACAAATCTAGTGATTTTATTTTTTCCCGTTGCTGTATATCTTTATTATAAGCTTTCATGACAACAACAATGATGCGAAAAATCATTACCGTTTGAGTCTACTTCTGGGTTTTTCTAGATAAAATAGACAGAGAGTGAATTGTCAGTCGTTTTAATTATAACATTTGAAAAGTGACACTGATCTTCATAATTATAAAAGTAAAATTACTAATTTATCGAACGGTAGTTTCGATCTGTTCACGTACTGAGATGTCCAAGATAAAATGATCAAACTATGCTTCGCTGTTGTCTTCAGTCATTCATGATTTGTGCAGTTGGTGTGACATCCGAATTTCATTTTGAAAAAGGACTAAATTTTACATGATTGTTCAATGTTTTCTTTTTGAAAAAAACTGTGAAGAAGGATAAGGACGCTGTCGAACAGAGTTGTTGTAGAACTTACAACATTTAATTTCGCCTTACACGAAATGCTGAGTAATCATAAAACAAAGACTTGTTTTATCCTGTTGAACACTGAGCTGTAACAGAACGTTGATAAAGCTCAGGATGAAGATGCTTTTCATTGTCCAATACTTTCTGATAATTATTTAATAATGATTATCATATTACTTCGAAATACTGAATGATCAATTAAACACCTAGTCACAAACGAAACGCCTGTTATGTCATCAATTTTTATTTTCCATTCTTGCTGGTATCAAGAAATCTTTAATTAAAAAAATCAATCATTTACGAAAAGCAACAATGCAGTGTTAATTCTTCTCATTGTGGACAATCATTAGGATGTGAACGAGTTTGTCTATTTATTTCATTTATTTAACTTCAGTGGTTATGACGACGAACAATAAACTGAGAACCGGTAACACTCATAAACATACACAGCGCTCAAAAGTTATTCATTAATAGCTGAGAAATGTCAGTAAGTAGGTACTATCAAACTTGAGGTCACAAATAAATGATTGCTTTGTACATGTTTTTTATTGATATTGAGAGGAAAACTTCGAATTTACATGTTCGACGAAAGCTGATATGCAAAAACTATTAACGTGGAATTTCAGTAGTGATCCGTGCTTCACTTAGGTAGCATATAATGTTGTGACACACACCAGAAAAATATAAAATATGATTATTGTGTTATATTGGTTACAGGTCTGAAAGGATAACCTAACCGTTCAATGATGCTTAGAGAATCAGCAACTGCATAGTATCATTTTTTAAATGCAGGTGTCGATCAAGCAAAAAGAATGATTAGGAAGATATTGAAATCACATGGCTGCTATGAAACTGATTTCTGTAAAAATCAGAAAAAATGAATTCAGTGATCATTATTATTTTACTATTGTGTGTAAACATCTGAAAACATGATGAACAAGTGATCACAGATTTTTCTATCAACTTCAATGTATTGCCGTTATTCGATGTAGGAAAAGTCCGTTCAAATATGATATCGTTAACTCGAACATACGCAGTATGATGACAAGAAATAGGAGCTTTTAGACTTACATTCATCTGTTGATTATAATGGAACATGCACAGCTTAAACGTATTCCACTTCACACTTTGTTTTCTGATCTCGTTTCCGGATGTTGTCAAATTCAGTAGATTGGTAGAAATGTGTTGTGTGTATGATTGTTGTCTGCCATGTCCGAATGCCTTTCTGCATCAATGCTCCAAATTATATGTTATCACCTTCGAATTCAGGAGAAAGGTTCGCTCTGTGATGGCAACATTTTCTGATAGTAGCTTTCATTTTTGAAGATTGTGGGTCACTCTTACATGAGCGATCGTAATTCGTGGAACGCCTTCAGACATTTGATGCATTATTGGTAACTGTTATATATTTATCCTTAATATGGGAAATTATATTGTTGATTAAATTATCAACGTAGATTGAATTTAACGCATAACGGCTTTCCAACTGGTGTGTCAGACGGAACTTTTCAAAATTCTGCTACCATTTAAATTATGGGTTTCGCGTTAGGATTGATCATCTCGCTTTATTAACTGAAAAAGTGATCCATTTGGTTCTAACGAATTTCGGTAGACATAATTCAAAAAGATTAAAGCATTACTAAGCCATGATTAATTTCGATTCTTTCACATTTGAGCTCATTCGGCCGTGATAAATCACAAAATTTACACAACAGAAACAGCGGAAACGCTGGTAATCAGAATCTTGCAACACAAAAATGAAAAATGAAATGTCCCTTGTTGATAGACAGACATTATCTGTCATTTGCAAAATGGTAGCAAACTAAAATGATATATGATATCTGAACTTTGAATGCAGTGTATGCTAATATTCTACGTAAATCGTCTGCATGACGATAGTCTAGGAAAAAGTATTTCATGATTCTATACCATGAAGCATCCTCACTATGCTGAATTCGACTTTTATAAAAATCTGTAGTAATTCACAGGAGTTTCCAACAAATACGAATGTTTGACCTCCCAATCTGATAAAGAAAGTTTCATGAATGTGCTGATCGGTAAACAAATGTGACAATGAAAGAGTAGTAAGGATGTCAACCAGAAATCCATCCTAATCCGCCTTTCAAATCAAACAAATAAATTATGGCACCTTATGAAGAGTTTGTAGACGTTTTCACAGAATACTCTGATTGATTAACATTCCGTATCATACTACGGACATCATGATAGTGGAGAATAATTTTAGCTCAAGTGGACGGTTATGAAGCTCTTCGTCCTCCAGCTCAAAGAATCAAACACCGCAACAAATAGTCATCAAGTTTCCTCCTTCAAGCTCTTCTATTTTTCGAACTTTACCGCCTGGATAACCGTCATTTCTTATCGCATAACTTCCAGATTTGAAGAATATGTTGCAATAATTATGTATTTTGATTTCCAAAACTTGCATGTGTTTTATTTACTGACTTTTACGTGAATATAAGCCTGTATAACTACGAACAAATAAATAAAGCCCTATAGATAGTGACAGTTATCACTTTGCTTCACTTTTCTTTTTTTTCGTTTGTTTTCTTCTGAACCTTACCAATAACCAGGTACACGCTTATCACGTTTATGGCTTACTTCAAGTTGCTACTAATGTACAGTGCCCAACGAATAATAACTTGCCAAGCTGTTTTATGTTACAAATTTTTTGCACGCACGCAAGTCTAGATGAACCTCATAGTGTGGTTTATGTTTCGTAAGGTAGCTAGCAGCAAACATCATAAGAGAAGAACAGTATATTTAAATAAGTTTGCATTTTATTGAACGAATATGAAAATCGATGTCGGTACATTCATTCATTCGATCAGATGACGTACAAGCATTCATTCGAATTCATTGCATCATCAATGAAATATTATTTATTCAATTTCTAAAATGAATAAGATTGAGTATCAAATTAGTTGAAAGACATTGAATGCACTCACGAGAGAAGAAAAATAATGTTTTCAACTGTAATGTACATAACATCGCTCTGTGAGATGATTAGGATTTACCAAAATTACTGGTACCGACAATTCTTACGTAATATAACAACGAAGTTTTTGTGCAAATGAAATTAAAACTTTTGGTATATGATTTAGAAACTGGAACAGCATCGGCGCCATCAAATGAAGAAAAAATGAGTTCTTCGTCATACATTTCTATCAGTTTTACAATCGCTATTGAAGAACACGCTATTTGACTGTGTGACAACTGGTTTTTATGACGAATAGTTTATATGTTTGATGACATAGAACCACAATCAAAGTATATCATTTTATACAAGACAATAAATTTGACACTCTGTTACAGTTCTCATGATATACATTGTTACTAAATTTTGTGAAATCATCGCACATAAAACTGAAGGACAATTATCATCGTTCAATTGTTTGCTCCTAATGACCCTTTCACTTGTGACTTACTTTTCATGAAAAACCGGCTCGTCACGATTATTTGGATGGAATCTTACTAATGAATGACTCATCGGACCACAATTCAAATATGAACAGACATCCATAAAACATTACGTTTAGGATACATATTTGTCAACGGACATCCAGAAATCACAGATATCAGTATTAAGCACTTAGGACTTCTACATTACTGAGCAAATGTGATTCACACATCACAACAGATTACACTTTACAGATCGAACTGATAAAAATAGTGCTGCTTTGCATTGACCTAAGTAGACAACTTTATAGAAATTTCAGCAATAACTACATATCAAACTGAAAAGAATTTTGCTATCGTCCTACTGTTTGTCTGTTAAATCTGTTCGTCTTATTACTCAATTTCTGTGGTAGACTGTATACTCATGTTTACTGACGTATCGTTGACACACACATTGACTTAATTCTGTCACTGACACGTGATTCCAAGTCAAAAGACCCTCAAAGTAATAAAATCTTTGTCCGAGTGAATCCTTCATTAAAATGAACAAAATAATATAATAATAATAATGGAGTACTAACTGTGTATTCATATAGTCGCCGATAGGCTGTAAACATATCCATGCCGTTAGTGCACATCTTAACTTCTGGACACCAATAGCATGGCACGTCACGGATAGTTGCATTTCGGCATGTATCAGACGACTTTTGCAGTGAACAAAATTCTGTGGGAGAAATCAGGTAAATGCGGTTCAGAATATCGTACCGAAATCGAATTATTGAAAAGAAATATGGATTCGAATCATCGACATACTACTGGCTGAATGTATCAGTGACGATTTCACTGGCTGAAAAATGTACTTCAATTAGGATGATGCAATATTCCAATTTCTTACGTCGACAAGATAATTTTACGAAACAGTTTTCATTCGGAAAGTGACCACAAGAGAATGTGGTAGATATGGACTGCTTTTTTATATCAAATCACCATTCAAAATAACCGAATCAGCAGACTTCAGATTGACTGTCTCAGGGCTAAGCCCACACGTCAAGCCGAAAGGTTTATATAATTACTAGTTGTGAAACATTGTTTTATGATATAGATTTTGGACATTCAGCATGATAATTTGCTTCTAGTTAACAAGATACACTTTTCTTGACATCGTGGATATGTCAAATTTCTGATAAGTGGTGAATGTGCAATCCGTACAGTCTAGTCATAACAAAATTACTTATCTACAGTGAATGGAAAAGAAGCCGTTTCAAGTGAAAAACACGTCAGTTAATGTCCATAAGTGACCAACGATTACTTCGCTGATCAATAAACTTCCTGAAACCTCAGATTCATTCATCATATAAAATTGGTTGAACGTGTACATTGATAATTTTCAGTGATAAATTTGTGACATTTGCTTACGTGTCAAAGGCACAAAATCGACTAATGTTCCATTTGTGATCCAGGATTCAGGAATAGGTATCTGGTTATATGGGGAAGGTATGATCTCCTCTGGTGTAAAAAACAAGAGATTGATAGGTTTTTTCAATATGATTCACCGTTAGGTAACTCAGTCGCGCAGCTGATCATGAAATACACTTTCATTCTTAACACTTAAAATAATTTTTGAATTCAATCAAAAAACAGTCATGAAATACTAATGATTCTACTAGATTTTTATCGGTAAACTGAGCTTTATTTTCCACCTTAAAATTTAGATATCAATGTGCAATGAATAAAGATTATTTTATCAAATAATTGCCACATCTTGGCAATACTTATTCGTGCTAGACAAGAAATCCTTCTACCCCTACAAATGAGTGAAATGACTGTGAATTGAATTGTGAGTGATTATATTCACAGTGTGATCGTCCCCTGATCATCGCCACTTCTTTTCAGATTATTCAAACAGTAACTTATAACCCTAACTAGTATCGACTGTCTCTCATACCACGTCGGTAAATCTACAAAGGTACATCAGTTATTTTATGATGATAAGCCTTTAAAGCTACAGTTTTACAGTTCGCATTATAGCTATTATTGTTCACTGAGATTTCAGCAGAATATCTCGAATCATTTATGATGCTATCGACAAGGTTGACGGTTGTTGGATGGAGTTACGGTCAGCTCATTGCCATCTGGTTTATTACAGTCAACTTGAATTTTTTTGAAACACAAGTTTTATCTATGCGAAAGCCTACTACAATGTTTCCTCATCCAGTATAACAGTATTGTTTGTAAAAATGGATACATAGTTGCCGGTGATTTTTATAAATAGTTTCGCCGCTAAGACAGTGCGCGGAACTAAAATATTGGAAAAATGTGTTTCTCATTCTTTTTCATACGATAATAACTGGCAGTAATTATAATGTCACTGACGTGTTGAATTATCTCTGCACTTGAAATAACTCTCAATTTTCGAGAACAATTTACTCCTTTGATTTCCCGAAGGCACCTGTAGGAAAATAACTGACATACATGTTTCAAGATCTGACAATACTTGGTCGTGTATACAATTATCAACAACCTACTGAAGTCACGTGTGTGTTGATTCCGATATTCACAGTTATATACACTCGATATGTTTCACTGTATGTTTGTAATGAGCATGTACTAAATTGCTTCTGAAATATCTTTCACCCAAAAAACTTAGTCAATCTGAATTTGTTCTTATTTTAACTGTCAGTGAGTTTTGCTGAAAGATGTCTATTATTTATTCATCTGACACAAACTTTGATTTATTTTAACGGGAGTCGTAACTGCCAAATATATCAGGGACAACACTGGATATTGGGACATCGTGAGACGACATGGACTAGGATAAAGGAACTCAAATGGTAAGAGATTTGCAAACCTATGTGCCCTCAACAAACTGGTCTTCGGCGTCGTAATATTCCCACACAAGCGCATACAGAAAGCTACATGGATTTCACCAGATCAAACTCCTCTGAACAAAATCGACCATATCTGTAATAATTATTGTTCAGAAGGATGATGAAAGGATGTGAAAACCAAGAGATGAGCTAACAAAGCCTCAGATCGTCAATTGCTGATCGCCAAAATGAAACTGAGACCTAAGGAGCATTGAACAACTAGTCACAGAATTTTAATACCGTCTTTCATCGGGTCACCAAAGCAAGGGCAGCATTTCTACAAATGAAAAATATCTGGAACTACAAACGAATATCAATCAACATCAAAATCATGCTTTTCAATACAAATGTCGAGACAGTTCAACTGTATGAAGCGGAAACTTGAAGAACTACTAAAGCCATCATACAGAAGATACAAGTAGTTATGAATAGTTTTGTTTGCAAAATACTTTTGATTCGTTGGTCAAACACTATCAGCAACAATTTAATATGGGAGAAAACAAACCAGGTTAAGGTGGATGAGGAAATCAAGAACAAGTGGTCTAGATGAATTTTACACACACCGAGAAAAGCACCGCCTTGCGTCAAAGGACAAGCCATCACATGGAACTCTCAGTTAAAGAGGAAAGGAGGAAGGCCAAGGAACATACAACTTCGACAAAGATATGAGAAGAATAAACAAAAACTGCAAAGAAATAAGCTGATAACAGAGTTGGTTGAAGAAAACTAGTGAGCAGCCAATGCTCGTTTTGAGGTAGAAGGCGGCAGTAGGTAAGTAAGTAAGTCAGACGCACTTTTAGCTGAATACTAACTCCATGGTAAATAAATTAACATCACCATGAGGTGCAGTTTTACTTAACATGAAATTTTTGAAGTGTAGTTGGATGGTGTTTAGGTGCCTACGTCCACCTTCACAACATACTTTACCAGTGCAGAATTCAATGAAGAAATTGACATCAGTAGACATATAGATTTTTGGATATTCAGTAAATGTTGCCAGATTTGATAGTACTTTGTCTGTACATCTATCACGATTGTTACACTAGGTCAACACATCTCTTGATAAACGCAACAGAAATCAGTCGTCAGTTCTTTATCAAACGTCTGTGTAAGATATTTCTTTTTAGATGCACAAATTTTAATGACTACAACTGCAATAATAATGTTATCGCGGAATGAGTAAACAAAACACAATATTGTTGGTCAGTTTCTGGTTCTTCAACAGTATACGAGTGATTAAATGTGCAAACTGAGCGCAAACTCTCAGAGTTAAATGAAGTTATATACGGTCGTGTATCTTACTTTCTCGTAGTATATAGATATATTTCCAGTCCGAAATATATAACAAAATACTTTCAATGAACCTGTAAAAAATACAAAATATCAAATTTTTAATGTGAGAAGCAACTTTCAAGCATTTTCTTGTTGAATGTTACTTAGCATGCATACTGAAATGTGGATTGAGTTTCACTTGATCATCACAAGGCATCTCGAATTTTCTTCTTAAACCTTATTTTTACATTTTAATCAGTTTCATGTTCATCTATGAATACTTTAGAATCAATAAGCGAAAACAATTTCTCCAAACCGTATTTCCGGCACATATTTCAGATAAATCAATATTCATCAAAGATAAAAGATTATATGAAGTTTAAGGTCGTCCTTCACATTTTGCGCATTGATACATTTTTGAATACGTTATACGCTGTTTCAAAAGCCTATGGTCAAATAAACTTTAAAATATTCTACCGAATCGAAATGAATAGAATGAATCTATGCTTCAACCTGGATGCTTCAAACTCCTTACATATTTGGACGGATCAAGGAGAAGAATGAATTTATTCATGAGTGACAAATTTTCTTGTACTCACCTTCACTACCAGGCTTTCCATCAAGAGACCAACTCACAGCAGTATAGTTATCTGAAATTAAAAAAATCGGTGTGTACTTAAAAACCTGCATTTAAATATGTAACGTCAAAGTATGATGCTATTGACTAGCTTTTCCCACATTCATCGGTTAAGGTTTATGGTTTCAAGTAAATTGTGTTGCGCAGCTAGAATGATCTTCATCGTCTGCTGAATCACTTTAACACGACTAACATCACTATCACTCACAAAAACTTACAAGGGTCGAACTAGAGTCTACTGGTAGTCGTTACATCTCTGAAACTAGAAAATGACATGTCCGAATGACCTGAGTTTATGTCTAACAAGTGTTTAGAGAAACGTTTTAAACTTATATCGGTCCGCACTAAAAGTAAAATCCACTTTATTGGTCAACTGATTTTATCTCATGACTCAATTTTCGCTTGTTTTGAAATCAATATATATGTTTTATTATTTTACCTGGTAAAAAGCTATATACACTAGATATACAAATGATTCTGTTACACAATATACAGTTTCGTTATGAAACAAATGAAATTTCTCTGATTTCACTTATTCTTAAAATATAGTCGAAGCGTTCGAAATAATGAGGAAAGGCCGAAAGGTTATTCAGATTCATTTAACTCACAAGCTCGTTCAAATTCAATCTTCAACGATTGCGTGTCATATGTTATTGGTTTTATTACTCCAGCGCTAGCAAATGTGTTGTGTGAATTGTGAACAACCATCGCACCTGTGCATATACAATGAAATCAAAAAGACTGAATGAACATATGCAGTAACTTCAGATAATATTATAAAATGGACGAAACAAAGGAAATCCGAATTCCTACTTTAATAGAGTTTTTCAACTTCGGTATGCAATTAAGAATGTGATTGTTAGAAATTAAAACTTACCTGACACATCAGCATAAAACTGTTTGTAAACTTCACCATAAAATGTAATTGGGCTATATACATTATAATCCTATAGATTTTTATTAATTTTGTATGGTAAATATGTTTTTCAATGTCCACAACTTACACGAAGTGCATGATATTCAGAGAATGGATCTCTTCGGTACGGGAAATTTTGATTGCGACGGATTATCATAGAGTAGTAATAGTGATTAGACTGTGCACAAGTATAAGCAGCTAACTAGAATGTTACTTGTCTGTATGATTCATTTTCAGAGATTATTTTCTCATAATTCTTAGGTGTTCGACGAACAAATATAGCGCACCTTTCCTGACACTTCGAAAGATGTGGAAGTAAAACCACCAAGAAACAACACAGTATCAAATTTTCTAGTTGAGCAGTGTTTCTGAAATATTCATAAATAATTTATTGTTATTATTAATGTTGAAACTGAAAGTTTCTAATCTGTGCTTATCTCATCTTATTCAAAGCAGACAAATCAAATTATTATTTACCCAACATATTTATATACATTTTCACCCTGAATACAAATTTTTTGATTGGATAGACAAATCCAACAAATAGAGATGAAAGTGTGTTTAAATCATTGGTTTAATCTTGATATAATGTAGAGCTGACTAAAACCCTGCTTATCCAATATTTCAGTTAGGAAACATTGATTAGGGTGAAAAACACTGAGGAAATGAGATAATTGAGCCGACTATAAAAATCAAATGATGTTTGATGATTATAAAAAAATTATGTTTACAGAATGCGAAGGTGCGAAATTTTGATTGGTGTAGACTTACCCTATGAATCAATACTAGTATGTAATGAAAAACCGGTATAACCGGATGAAATGGAAGGATAACAAGGAAAAAAGTGATTCAAATTAAACATGTGAGATCAAAAAAGGGCGAACGTTATGAAAAAAAACTATATTATGAATGAAAAAGATATACAAGATGGCAGGGAGCAACCTAAGAAAAATATGAGGGAAATAAATTTGATGAAAAAAAATGAAGGCAAGGAGATAGAACTACGCATAGCAACGAAAACGTAGGCTGAAGACTAAGAGATCTGAACGTACTATTTGTGCATACCGGGATTATGATATTTGAGAAGGTTTATCACTGGACTAGGTATCTGAATGCTAAGAGATCTGAACGTACTATTTGTGCATATCTCCAACCACTGTATTGCAGACTGAATTGATCAAGCGTCCTGCACATTGTACGTTATACGAATTCATGCATTTTCTTTTGCTGGAACATATATCGAATGTGTTCACTGGAAGTGAAGCCTCTATAGTGATAGTGATATTGTCTGTCGAAAGCCTGAGTAAATAAGGAGTGTTAGGCATGCAGTTTGCAAGTACATCCCACAGAAATCTAACTCGCTCATAAACAACTTACAGGAAAACATTATTTAAAAGCACTCTCACTCTGCCTTCACATTTAAAAGTTCATCAATCGTGCTCCGACAATGGCTTAAATTTCGGAATGTTAACTGACAGTCTCAACAGAATAAAATGGTTGACTACGATCGCTATTTTTGAAAACCTTTCTCGATTCTTGTAAACTTAGTTTTTTCCTGAAGAATGAATGAAACTGTTTGCTAGCATTGTAAAATTACTTGAGTGTCATCAACAGAAATGTTGTGTTTCACCTCATTTGATTGTGAATAGATCTACTTCGACTCCTCAGCGGATGAATTCTCATCGTGAAAGATTAGTACACCACTGTAACCATTTTATATTGTTATGTTTCTTATTGCAATCATGTCTTATCCTGAATAATTCTCTATGTTCTCAGTTGTTCCTTTCTTCATTTTCACAAGTGCAACTAATAGAACTGCGCACAATTTAGCACGCCCGTATGATGCACTATTGTCCTTATTGCCATTCACATGATTCTCCTGGGATGAGAACTCGTACGATATTGTGATATGAATTATGTGCTATGGTTTCATAGATGGTGAGGCTATGCACTTGTTGTAATCACCTGATGAGAAAATACACAACATAATGGATTTGTACTATTCCGCTACGATAATAGCTTACAGAAACGTGGCGCAAAAGTGCAGTTCACTTATTCTTTTGTTGTGTGTCTGTTCTGCTGTATCTGTAAGCTACCTTTACGTTTATTTATTACATGGTACTTTTCATTCATATGTAAGTGCTGTAATGAATACCATCTTTCCAACCAAATAAAAGATGTCACGTTTGAACAAACTTAAACGTCGTTTTATAGTAGAGTTATAAATTTTCTACCATTTGAGTTATTCAGTCTGTGAAACTCTCGGTAATTATCCCGAAGACATGATTCAAATAAATGCTGTTTTACTGCATCCAGTTTATACAACCTTTAAATCATTTGATGAAAATAATGGCGTTCAATGTTTGACGATTCAAGAAAAAAAGATGACTTGCAGTGAACCAAACCGATACTTCGGACACTCTACTTCCAGACTAATAAGTGAGCTCTATTGTAGACCGCTATCGCAACCGGAAATCGGAGATGGTCGAAATTATTCTACTGAATTGAATCACTGAGCGTCAACCACGTTGACTCTGCAAATCACTAAGCCCCAGATTTTATGAGAATTTGAAGCAGACAACAAAATCGGCAATTGACTGTCGACTAGAATTTCGAAGAAACACTTCGAACTAAGAGTCCGTTGCCGAAATCTGGAGGTCCTTTCCCTATCAATGACGTGTAGTGACCAGTGAAAATAACGGAATCATTTAGTAACGAACATTACGAAACAAACACAGTCTCAACAGCCAAACGTAGATCAAAAGGACACATAATTAGGTGTCCGATTTTTGACTGTATTCAGAGAAGGCTACATTGCTATGTGTGATTTTGCCATTATCTCTCCAAATGTTCGTTTCATCTACCAATGATTGTGTTCCTATTATGACGTATCGATTCATTATCCGACATTTTGACACATCCTACTCATCTTTATCAATGCGTACGTCAAAGATATTATGATATGAAGACAAACCACGAAAATGTTGTTCTGCTACGTACCATAGTTCCTATTACTCCGCTCAAACAAGAGTAGTTGTTGTAATGTCATTTGATTGACTGACCTTCTGATCAGTCTGTTCACATGCTGACAGTCAAGTCAGTCATACAATTACATGGCGTCGTTTCATTCAAATTGAATAAATGCCTTATTTTTCTCATATCTACACAATCTCAACATATATCTAAATCTGTATTTCGTGAAATGATTTTTTCTCTTACTTCGGTTAGGTTTTTCTTCATATTTTTCAGATAAATCTCTTGCACTGTGAACTCTGAACCCCTTATTCAACATGTTTCATTTTTTGACCATGAGAATCTCTGTTAAAATCTCGCCTTGTGTAGTAATAACCCTTATTCCGCACGTCGCTATTCGAAGTCCGTTCTGTCTTACTTCATTTGCTGAAGAGAATCTTTGTTTAATCGCACAATGGCCCCCAGTTTTCATCTATTGATGCCCTTACTGCCAATAATGTCAGATACACGACATATTTACCTTTGCCTCCTCTAATGCTACTGTTCGCTTCTTAGTTCGCTCCTGTGTATTCGGCTTGTGACCCAACTATCTATGCTGTTGGTCGTTTGACATTGATTACTTCTCTCTTGTTACACCTTTCTCTATTTTTTTCTTGGTCATTCTGTCCTAAATTTTAACAAGAATACCAACGTGTATACACATCTTGTGTTGAACTTTGTTTAATTCTACAACCTTCTGACAAAATGAAGGGAATTCCTCTTTTATAGTTTTCAAATTTTTCACCAAGTTTGTTTCCTTTCTATTGGGAAAAGAAGGAAAGATGCGAAAAATTTGCTGAACACTAACTTTGCCTCAAGCCACTTCAGAGTAGCTGCCACTCAAAAGCGGCGCAGCACTGACGATCGAATCTAGTAGAAGACCACGATCTTCTGAAAACCTAATCAGGAAAACAAGGACAAAAAATTTTAAAATTTGCGCTTTGAGTTGAAAGCTTTTCTTTCAGAATAGATATGACATCCCGTGATAAAAGCAGATGCACCTACGGATATACAGAGCAATCCATCATCTAGGTGCATGGAATGTTCGAATTTTGTCATAGACAGGTGGACGACTTCAAACGTCTGTAGAAATAAAAGAATACAATCACGAGTTGTTTGACATCAAAGGAAAGCATTTGCTGCAAGTATCTTCTGAAGAGATTATGTCATACTCCCATATTGTTCAAAAATTCCATGTAACTGTAATATCGTTTTTGCTTGTTTTTGTAATCGACATCAAAAAATACCAAACCTTCATGGGGGAGGCTTCATCACGTTCTTCGAACTAACGAGATTAGGTTCTATTTTTTTTAATTTCGATCTTTGATTGATATCATTTTGGCATATTGCGGAAATAAAAGAGATCACTTAAAACAGTATTTTAAGATTCATCGATTCATAGAACTAAAGAAAAAAGAACAAAAAGAAAACAGCCATATAATGAGTGAATTACTCCCCATACACCGTGTCAACAGTTAACATTTAACAAAAAAGGTTTATTATAATGCTTCAAAGTGCTTCACGATCATTAGGAGCGGGCCGTAGAGCAACCGTCATTACTGACGTTAAATAATTGCATTGTACATAGGAGAGTCTGTAAATAGTCTGTAATTTTATGCTGACAATCTAAAACATCTGTATTAAGTTTCAGTATTGTAACCTTACCTTTAAATTATATAAAATTTTGGATTCATCAAAAAAGTCATTTAGAGCTTATTCATCATTGGAATTATAGTTGGAGCTATCCATTTGAATTTCTATATAACCTTCAGTTCTAGGGTCCGATATAAAACGATCAGAAATGTCGGATTGAATAATGATTACAAGGTTACTGAGTACGCTGTGAACTGAATGTTTATGCAAATCAAAAATGTTCGTATTCTGATTACCTGTTTCCGAATTTAAATTCCTTTTAGATGGTTCAAGATAATTTTTCCCGTCAAAGTGAACTCACAATGATGCTAAACAATTTCGTAGTAAGCAAGCTTTGAAGAGTTGAGCTTAACTGTCGGAAAATCTGTTCCGTTTACGATAACATATTGAGAAATCGCACTACTAAACTATCATCAGTGCTGTTCGAGTGAAGTTTTCGCCTCGAATGTTTGCAAGTAATACGGCAATCAGTAATAAATAATACATAATATTGATTTTGAAAGAGCACACAGAAGTCATTAGTAACTGGTAACACCATTATGAGTCATCTCTATCCCTTGTTTAAACTCAGTGGAAGTTGTAGCATCTGTCATATACAATACAAAACAAATCGATAGAAATCTCATTTCAGACATACCAGCGGTCGTTTGAATAGCATTCTTCAACTGATTAAGAATTATACTGATTCTGAACTGCTAATAACTAATTACTGCAATGCAGCTATCTCTGATTTTTAGAAGGCATCAGTCTTAGTAGCTAGTTTCGCCCTGTCCTCATTTTTCGGTATGCCTGTCTCATAAAGAGCTGGCAAATTGCTAAGAAACGTCTGTGAAACTATGTGTGAACTTCGGACTTCTCTGGAGTCAAGTGTAACGGTAATTCTGCGCGAGTAAAGTTCGTTCGTAAAATGCGCAGCTCCTCAAGAGGTCTGTTTTCTCTTCTCATACTTTTAGGAATTTTAAACTAATTATTTGCCATACATTATCATTCCAAATTTCACTCATTTATGCATATAAATATTAATGAATGTGTTGGTAATACATTTTTATTAAGGTAGAGGTATGAGTAAAAATACGTTTCGATTTCTATAATCAACCATTTAGAATCTCTAAAATACTGTTATATGCTATGCAAGGTCAGCAAAGAATAATCAAGTAAATTCTGAAGTAAATACAAGGGTTCAAGTAGATAAAAAAGTTATCCACTGAGGCTGAGTCTGCCTGATACACTATTGGGAATTAGACTGTTTTTACCTATTGCTATTACCTCAGATTACTCACTGTTTCCTCTCCAGTGCTTATAATTCGGTCAATTGTCACAATGTTCATTGCTAACCCGTTATCTTCTCTGAAGAATCCGAAACTAAGGTTTTGACTGAGGAATAACTGTTTAGGTAGTTCCGACACTAACAAAAACACTCAAAAGAGGAATAAATCAGTCTGACTGTTGCCATGACAAATGATTAGCCACAACAGCATAAACGCAGTTCAGAAAGAAACAATGAAATTTAGTCAAGTTAAAAGAAATAGATACTCTAATTATATGCATACATTATCATCTTAGACGGACTGAAACGGACTAATAAAATGTACAACTGAAGTAACTAATAAAAAAAGACAAATGTATAGTCGTAGTGATTTACACAAACAAAGCCTTCGAAAAGTGAATCCTACATCATCTAGATTGATTGTAGAGAATGATTTTTATTAGCATATTTTTTCTCAACATTCTCAACAATACAACTTACTAATCTACAGCATCATAACGCAATAACTGCTTTCCGGTATCCTGTAACGTACATACTAATTGAAATCGCGTGATATACAACTTTTCAAATAGCGGTCAACCTACTACAAACAGATACTTGAAACAGTGGCTTCATAACACGATTAGAGTGCAACGATTTTATATGGATCATAAAACCTTCGGAAAACGTTATACAATAGAGGTCACTGAATTTCTTCTTCGAAGCAAGCAGTAATCGATGTCAAAATACTGAACAAATACTTGAAACAAAATGTTCTGACGCGTGACAATAAAATGCGGAAACATGAACGTAATACTGAAACAATTATTAAAAAAATGATTTATAAAAATAGGTGAATCAGGAAGGCTTTATCATCGAAATACTTTCAACAAAATAAAAAAGGCCGTAACTAAAAATTATTCTATATTATCATGCGAAATTGCTTGACATTGAGTCAAAAACACTCAACTAAAAATATCAGAAAAATTTTAAGAACTAGATTCTCCACAACAGTATATGTACAAACAGCATGTGCATATATCTAAGCATTCAGATAACAATCACGGTGATCCCAATAGACGACAAAATTATTTTCTCAAACCATCAATAACTGAACGCCATTATTTTCATCAAATGATGTAAAGGTTGGATAAACTGGATGCAGTAAAACAGCATTTATTTGAATCATGTCTTCGGGATAATTACCGAGAGTTTCACAGACTGAATAACTCAAATGGTAGAAAATTTATAACTCTACTATAAAACGACGTTTAAGTTTGTTCAAACGATACATCTTATATTTGGTTGGAAAGATGGTATTCATTACAGCAGTTACATATGAATGAAAAGTACTATGTAATAAATAAACGAAAAGCTAGCTTACAGATACAGCAGAACAGAAAAACAACAAAAGAATAAGTGAACTGCACTTTTGCGCCACGTTTCTGTAAGCTATTATCGTAGCGGAATAGTACAAATTCATTATGTTGTGAATTTTCTCATCAGGTGATTAGAACAAGTGCATAGCCTCACCATCTATGAAACCATAGCACATAATTCACATCACAATATCGTACGAGTTCTCATCCCAGGAGAATCATGTGAATTGCAATAAGGACAATAGTGCATCATACGGGCTTGCTAAATTGTGCGCAGTTCTATTAGTTGCACTTGTGACAATGAAGAAAGGAACAACTGAGAACATAGAGAATTATTCAGGATACAGATACAGCAGAACAGACACACAACAAAAGAATAAGTGAACTGCACTTTTGCGCCACGTTTCTGTAAGCTATTATCGTAGCGGAAAGTCCTGAATCATCGCTCACTCTTTGACTATCATTCAACACGATGTATTGAACTCGGGCTTCATTCATTTTTAAAAAGTAAGTATAAGTCCAATCTGATCCTTTGCTTTAACTCCTGCACAAGCTCATATATTCCTCCTGTAGTTTAGTCCTTGTCCATGGCTCATGTTCACATATCTTTTGAGATAAAATATCTACGGTCATACTTGAGAAGTATAGATCCAAAACTCGAGAAAACTGCTTCCTCTCTATATATGCACTTATATGGAATGGGTTTCCCTCAAAAATACGCATGGCAAGTGGGTTACATGAGTTTGTTCGTCCTCCTGAAGATGCTCTCAGTTGCGCAGACTCTTCTGCACTCGTGACCTAACTAGCACCCTACTTTCATATTATTAGCTCTGCATACACTTCAAACACAATGAACTCTGTCCTGCATCTTATTTATTAATTTTTACCTTCCCAAGTAGCATTAAATTTTCCTAGTTCAATATAAATCTCTTTAGTTTTTATTTGAAATAGACAGGTTACTCTACTCACTGGTCGATCGACACTGTTCAACTGTAAACCGGTTGATTACAAAGCACTCTACTCTCCTGAGAGCAACCTTATCAACACTTACAACTGTGTGAATTTCAATGATACTGTTTTCATCTACACGCTATTGACTTACCGTGATCCCTTAGTGTTATCTATTGCTCCACTTTTAACCGTGAAACTCTTTATATCTCCTGCTGAGCTAGTTTAGTACATCTCCCCCTCTACATTCTAAATGCTTATATCTTGTTTGAAAATCCGTACTTTTCTCCATAACTGTCAACTGTATTGTACTGATGCCTAAACAGTAGTTCTTAAGATGTAACAGCCAGACAAGTTTGTGGAACGAAATTGCAGAAATAGTGTTTCTCAACAGGATGTGAGACATAGAGCACCATGAAGTGCCTAACAACACATAGGAGGGAGGGTGGACTTGCTGAGCAGCAAACATTCATGGTGTGGGCGATAACTTCAAACCACCCATGTTAGTGGGGCAGAACATTTTGTTTGCTTTCGGCTCTTTAGATTGATGAGACGACTAATCAGTAACACTGAGGTTGCTCTTATACGCTTGCTACTTCTGTGGTTCATGTTTCCGAAACTATGCTGAGGTCGCTTTTCTGTCGAGACACCCGAATCAGTCCTACTCAGGCGCTTACATTATGAATTAGATGTTGGCATTCAGTATTAAAAAAAACAGTTAGACAGTGCAAAATTTTAATCATCAAAGTTTTCTATTTACAAACTCTACTCATTGGATTTCAACGTACATAAATCCTGCTTCCTACTTCGAGTTCTCTTCTTTCCACCTGACACTGCAAATCTCTTCCTCCTTTCTAGCTGTACTTCTTTATCTGTGGGTTACATTGTTATATTCCCATGATTTACTGTAATGTAAGTCATCAGTATGAATTTTAACTCGACGTACTACTGTATTGACTACTTCAACATTGCAGGTTAAGTAGTGCTTTGGTTATATATATACATTTGCTGCACAGCGGCTTTTTTCTCTCTCTCCTTTCTCCTTTTCAGAACCCCATTCACGGTGGGAAATCCTTAGTGACTCTAAGGAACATGCACCCTATGTACATGACTGTCTGGATCACAGCTCGTATCTAGCGCGTTCCACTTGACCTTTCCCAACTTATTGACTATTGATTTCGGTGAATCGCCTAAAGAACTTACTGTGCACCTTCCTTATTTGTACACTACTATTGAAAATGTGGCTGTATTATACTGTTTGTGTCAGTGACATGGTGTAAATATGCAATCAGAAACTGACTGTTATTATTAATTTAACTGCAATAACTTTTACAGTGATTGTGGAAGCATTTGTGACAATTTGATCTAGCCTGTAATCTAGCGTGACTCATGTAAAGTAGTTATTTGAGAATAAATATATATTATTTTATTATAACCAGTTTATTCTGTTAAGACTGTCAGTTAACATTCCTAAATTTAAGCCATTGTCGCAGCACGATTGATGGACTTTTAAATACGGGCCTGCTAAATTGTGCGCAGTTCTATTAGTTGCACTTGTGAAAATGAAGAAAGGAACAACTGAGAACATAGAGAATTATTCAGGATAAGACATGATTGCAATAAGAAACATAACATTATAAAATGGTTAGAGTGGTGTACTAATCTGTCACGATGAAAATCCATCCGCTGAGGAGTCGAAGTAGATCTATTCACAATCAAATGAGGTAAAACACAACATTTCTGTTGATGACACTCAAGTAATTTTACAATGCTAGCAAACAGTTTCATTCATTCTTCAGGAAAAAACTAAGTTTACAAGAATCGAGAAAGGTTTTCAAAAATAGCGATCGTAGTCAACCATTTTATTCTGTTGAGACTGTCAGTTAACATTCCGAAATTTAAGCCATTGTCGGAGCACGATTGATGAACTTTTAAATGTGAAGGCAGAGTGAGAGTGCTTTTAAATAATGTTTTCCTGTAAGTTGTTTATGAGCGAGTTAGATTTCTGTGGGATGTACTTGCAAACTGCATGCCTAACACTCCTTATTTACTCAGGCTTTCGACAGACAATATCACTATAGAGGCTTCACTTCCAGTGAACACATTCGATATATTTTCCAGCAAAAGAAAATGCATGAATTCGTATGACGTACAATGTGCAGGACGCTTGATCAATTCAGTCTGCAATACAGTGGTTGGAGATATGCACAAATAGTACGTTCAGATCTCTTAGCATTCAGATAGCTAGTCCAGTGATAAACCTTCTCAAATATCATAATCCCGGTATTCTGTTACATAATGTCTCTTTTTTGAAGATGATGACCCTGTGAAAACAAGTGGCCTTTCTTCATTTTTATATGAAACGACGCCATGTAATTGTATGACTGACTTGACTCTCGGCATGTGAACAGACTCATCAGAATGTTGAGGCTTGATCAATTTATTCTTCGAGTTATTTTGAATCTATTAAGTTTTTTGTAACCCTAAGTAGCAAATATCTTCTGTCGCCTAAATTCATCTATTTATACCTGCAATCTTCATTAAATGATATACGACTTTTCTTACGCTATATCAATACTCTTCCATCAGTTCGTTTGTGGCAAGGGATCAGAGTAATCTACCATGTCCTTTGTTCATTGTCTCGTTATCGTTTATTGAATAATGTAAACTCATAATGGTTTCGAGCATAAGAAGTGATGGGCAGAACAAAAATGTGAAAAAACTTCAAATTATCCTACATATTGCTGTTCTGTTGAAATAGATAATGCAAAAGTGATAGACAGAACAGATAAGATGGAAAAATCGTCGAAATAGTAGGAGTGTGGTAAATTGTGAGTCTTCAGACAACCATCGAAGAACGAACAATCTTCAGATGACTGATTGATCACAGTTGTGCGCACAACAAATATCGGACTCAAACTTCAGTAAAGTACAATTAACTGAGAATCAGATAGTTGGTAAACAAAACTATATAGAGTGTCAAAAATGTTCGCATTCTTCCTGTTTAAAGTAAAATAAAGTTATATAACGCTGTCAAAATGTTGTTCATGCAAATGCTGTGTAAAGCGCATCAACACTTATCAGATAATTTCACATTACGTATTGTAGCCTCAAGGTTGAACATGATAGGGTATCGCGTCATGTCTTCAAACAAATGTTTTCCTGCATCTGGTAAATAGACGATTCATTGATGCGAGAAATAAACTGGCCATTCAGACATTAAAGTGCAGAAAAATGTGAGCGAAATAAACGTAACATGTAATGGCACAGATATTTTGTCACAGATAAGAAGAAATTTCCACCGATTTTCGTTTCGAAATCTGGAATTTCAGCTGTAGTGTCTCCACATTTATTTGCATTCGCTTACATTTAATTTGCATAAGCACTTTCGATTAATTTATTTAACCAAGCCATTTGTATAGCAACAATTCATATGTACCATTGGTATTTTTTATTATCTCGTTTGTATGAGCTTATAAGACTGAGCATTGCTTACGCCTACGCACTTACTCATCCTTTTCGCTTTAATGTTAATCTCTTAATTTCCCCATGAACTCACATGATTTGTGTCGCTTGCTTTTGACCTTGTCAATCATTCGTCGCTTTTATTCTTATGTGTGCATACCTATTTCGCTTGTCATATGTCTGTCTTATTTACGCCCGACTATATATACCTAGTCATACTCTATCTCTTTGAGTTGTCTCTTAGCCTTCTCCAATTCACTTCTCCGCCTCGCTTTGTGGTGTGCCTCGAATAAACGTATTCATCAATACGAGTTCATCTTCTGAATTATAAACCGAGCTTAAGAACACGCAGTTATCGGCACACTACATAATGGTGAGCCCAACGTCAACAAAATTGGCCACCATTCATAATGGTGAGCCCAACGTCAACAAAATTGGCCACCAAACACAATGGTTAGCCCGCCGTTGAATCTAACGTACTCATCACAAAGCTGCCCGACGTTCTCAGGATGTTTCCTGATGCTGACGAAAAATCGAACGCTTCCAACTAATTGGTATTTTCGACGTAGAATCGAACGCAATCATTCTTCCGTGCATTCGCTCGCCAGTGCACTACAAAATGGTTCTCGACGTCAGCGAAATCGGCCACCATACAAAATGGTGAGCCCGTAGTTCATTCATATCACTCCCTATTTGCTTCGCTCGATTCACTCGTCCATACGTCTTCACAGAAGATCAGTAAACTCTCACTACATAATTCGACGATTCCGACGACAAATCGAATATAACCGACCAGTTGGTAATCTCGAGGACAAATCGAACAGAACCACTAACTGGAAATCCCGTGCAGCGACAAAGCAGTTCTCATACTTAATGCATTAGCTGAACGAATCAAGCATTATCTTGTCGTCGTTTTGATTATGTACCAACTCGTCGCATTAATATATTTCTCGAAACTATTTTACTTCTTTCGATACCACGAACGACGTTCATGATCAATGTGAGTTCGTTCCGTTTATTGTATTATTTTCAGCCAGGTGTTCCGCCATAAGATTTGCTAAGGAACTTTCGTCTTACAGTCTTCACTTGATGTAGCCTGTATTCAGCAGTAATCTGAGAATGTCACCATTGATTAGTCCTTTTGTTTGCGTTATGATTTGTGTCTGTTGTCACTTAATCCCTGGGATATATGCTTATTATTCACGATTGTTTTTATAGTTTACTTGGTTGACTGCAGTAAAAATCATGTATTTTTAATGAGGTTAATATAAAAAATAACATGTTCATTACATTCCAATGGCCGAAACATTATATTTCTGATGTTTTGTACCATAAATTAGATAGAGATAACCTCCTTTCATTGAAAAAAGCAAACAACGAACTATTCACTCTTTGTAGAGTGAATTTTCATCAGCTCATTTGTATGAGTTGAAGTAGCAAACTCATAAAAGTTCTGCAGTATTGAGGCCGAAATTTGAAATCTACAATGATTAGACATTATGTTACCATGAAGAGTAAAGAATTCATTGCTCAAATTTTATTTGATGAAGTGGAGAATTCAAACATCACATAGATGTGGACTTGACCAAAACAGGCTATCGTATATATTATGAATCATCTATAACCTCTGTTCAGAAGTATGGTTTTGTGGTAACCTATTCTAATGAAGACGAAACTAATGTTGCTGTGGAAACACTTAATATTATAACCGATTTTACAAGTGATTGTTTAACGGTATCTTATTGTTTATCTGTCAAAAATACACACATTTTCCGTTGCTTATAATGGTTACTGTACTGCCCTACGCTAGTTAGTCTTGCCTGTACACCTTTTCAGGAACTGAAGACCACGAGATTGCCGACAACTATATCCTAGCTACAATCTATGGCGCTCCCACTAATATTTATTCTACAGGGTGATATAACCTGATATTTGGCATGTTATACGTCTGTAGTTGTGATCTTAGTCGATTCCAGCTTGCCATAGGCAAATGTTTCATTCGGTCACCAGGTGACGTTAGCTTGTCTTCAGAATTACATTTACAGTAGGAGTGTCTTTTGAACTTCAAATACAGTGATGTAGTGAAGATTTTACGTGTTATCCATCGAGAACGCTCGTGGCAGTTAAATGAATGCATAGACCCACATAGCTTATTTCATTATATCTGTCTGTCATCCTGATTAACCGAATGATATGCATTGTCCGAATCTGTTGAATCAACGAAAGTGGGCGGACAGTTCTTAAATCGGCAGTTAAGAAATTATTGAACATCGTTTAAATAATGGTAACAGACAGTCAGGTCTGGACAGTGTTAGAAACCATAACGACGAAATATTTGAATCTATATATTTGAATTTATAAACGCAACAATAAGATAGAATGCATACAGATATTCGTCATATTCATTCGTCTGTTGACCCCAGGTACTGAACGAAGGGTACTATTGTTTGTTGAGTTACTTTCATTTTGGAATATATTTAACAGTATTAGTTTGGCACCGATGTAGCGTGAAAATAAATATCCTAATAACAGCGTATGATACACTGGTTTCACGAGTTATTCATTGGTACTCTTAGTTCATTACTGCCATGTATACTCATCATATCAAAAGATATTCTTCACTAATCACTTGACTAATTTAGTTGACATTACGACTAAGAACCTGTTCTGATTTTGCTGACGAATAGAACAGCGTTTACAACGCAGAATAATTTAGTCGATCAAATAAGGTTTGCTCGAGAACGATATTCAAAACAGCATTACTGTTAACAGTGTCTTGATAACAATGTGGCACTCATTCGAAATAAACAGAAGACGATTAGTGAAAATTTATCTTGTTACATTTGAGACTGCGAGCGCGTGACTAGACTAGTAGTCCATTGAAACGGACACTGAATTTTCACTCAATTTTATTTGAATAAATGCATGTTCTTCACTGCCAGGAATCATGTCAACGTGCAATTTGTATAAAGTAGCAACGTCATCTGCAATCGACCTGAATCTGATATTTCAATCCCAGCATGATATGTACCAGTCTGATTTAATGTTGTTTACATGGAGTTCGATAAACAGTTTAATACTACCGATAGATCAATTCAATTTTTCGTCTTCAAATTTTTATCTGCAATTTCCCTTACATCGTGTGGTCTGCTGAAGGGATAGCGAACTTTGGTACGCAATCGCATTCAGAAAGGCAGGACTGAGTCTGGAAAGACGAAAAACTGCTTCGATTCCACTGAATCTTTCACAGTGATTCAAAATGTTGCAATACAGTTGGTTCACGATCAGTACTCAGAAAATCCTGTCTTCTGATCTCGAAGTTTGGCGTTTAAAAACTATTTCATTCTTTTAAACAACAAAATAATGAAGTGTTCGACTGGTGATGGTATGAGTTTTCATTCTCCTCCGTCTGTTAGTTCTTGTTCCTCACCCCAAATCTTGTTGAAGTGAAAGTGGAATATTTTCGCGTTTGCTGTTACGTCTGATTTCATTGCCACAAGTAGGATGTTGTCTGGTCCCGGTGTTTGACTTTGATGCTTTATCTGATGGCAATACTAATCTCGTCAATCGTTGGTTTGACGAATTCGAGTGAGAGGTCTGTGAATGCTCGTTTGATGCTAGGTAGATTCAGTGGAGCAGATGATTTTGAGAATTTTTAAAAGTGCTGCATTCACCTGTTTTCTGTTCTTCATTGTTGTTAATTACATCACATTCTTTTTTTCCAACTAGTCGTTCTCGTTGCCAGTAGTTTCCAGCGATTTACTTTGTTGTATTGTACAACTGTCTCACGTTGCCTACTCTTGTAAAAAGTTCCGCGGTCATTGCCAAAAGTTCCACATATTTTTGTTTTTCGGCTTATATTCTCCTCTTGACTCGCTTATCTGCTACTGTGTTTCCAGTTCAATCTGATTTTCTTCTGCTGATGTGGATTCGTGCTTCCTTCTTCCGCCTTTCTTCAGTTTATTTCAACAGATATCTATTTATTGCGATGGTACTACTTGTGGCCTGGAACCTTCTCGCACTTCGGCAACCCGATGCCCAAATCTAACCCCTTCGTACTGCCATTAGTCATACAGGCAAGATTTTGGCAACTCTCATCAAGTTTACTCTGAAAATATAACTCTTCGGTGAACGTATTTCAATGAGATCAAATCGATCAGGTTCATATTATAATATTCTGCTTACATTACTGTGCTAATCCCAATAAATTATTTAGTTTTTTAACATCAACATAAAGTCCTTAACATAAAAAAGTTATAACCTTTGCGTTTTTAACGAAACTACATAAACTGAGAAACATTTTATTTTAATGTAGACAGGTATGCAGAAATTGCTCAAATTCGTATGTCCGTTTGACTGACATAGTTTTGCACTTAAGCATGATAGTGTGCTCTCGATCGATCAGGCTGAAGAGATAGTTCTATTAAGGCAGATGTCTTGTCAGCTGCGAGGATGTGAATTTACAAATCTTGATTATTGGACGTTTTTCACAATCCAGTTGCTAATTTCTAAATTCTCACTGATTTGTTCCTCATGATAAAGTGAGAGAATCTCTGTGCTTTCCCAGATGATATGGAGTTTGCATTTTATTCCGACTATCGTATGATTGTTTTCCTCCTAATTGCAGGCACAAGAGTGTTTCCGAGTCGGGGTGAGTTTGGATTTGCAAGATCCGAATATCCATTCATAACTTCAATAAAAATGTAGTTGACAAATACAGTTTTCGCTCAACATCTGATGCAGACCAGTATTTAAAACCGACCGTCATGGATTCCAGACATGTGGCAGTCTTGTGTGTAGTCACTTCTGCAGTACATGACGAAGTAAAGTTGCTTTCACAGATTTCTATTCGACATAAATGTATAAATACGCATTAACTGTAATGACATATGACCCAGATCAGGCTTCAGATCCTTCGGTCAGGATTGTGATTCTCTTCTGGACTCAGAGTTCTAAATTTCTGAATGTTTTTTGAATACAGGTTCTACTTCATATGAAGTCTCCTTTCTTATCCGATAGCGGTTGAGACAATCGGATCACAGTAGCAGGTCGTGTCGCTTGATCCTTGAACCTTGCTCTTGTTTTCCGACCAATGTAAGCTGGTAATACTTCAAGCTAACGAATCGACATGTTTACGTGTATGTCATCCAAATATATACACACTTTGATATTGTAAGATCATTTCTTATTTGAAATGTTTTCAGTTACATTTAGACCTGCCTCCACAGATCCCATAGAATTTTTGTAAAAGTGGTGACGAAAAATGACTTCAATTAGACTCCGACCTGAATCTTTTCGGGCATTAAGTCTCTTGATACAAAGTGCGTTCAAATACAACCAAAGTCATAAGGGTTGAACTCGTGACATTAAAGATAAAGGATATCATCTAGCAAAGTTAGTTTATAGAGTAATTCGGCAGCTAAAAATGACAATTTTGAAATCAACGTGTAGATGAGATCAGCGGAAATCAACAACAAAAAATCCGTGGAATAAGCATCAAACAAATAAAATCCGGCATCGAGAAATAGGGGGAAACTTCATCTAAAAAACCGCCTGACTGATATGTGAGTTTCAGTCATCAGCCACAGGAATGTGCGAAAACAAAACAAGCGTAAAATTATGAACAAATACGATCGACGATCCAGGATGTCGTAACCATTTGAAGCTACGATTTTGAATTATGAATTTATTCCAGTAGCTCAAATGGTGGTTAATTCTTCTGTTTCTTATACACATAAAATTTTGTCTTATTCATCACAGAATTTTAAAGATTGCGCATATTCCAGCGTTATTTTTTACCGTTATATTTTGATATTCTGCGCGAGAAATGTGCAGCCTTCTAGAACATATATAGGCAAACAAAGTAGATTCATCTCAAGTCTTTATTTAGAAAAATGTGATAGTTGCAGTTCCTTACTGCCTGAAATATTTTGCATTTTGTTTGTGAAGGTCACAATATGCGGAGATTCTATGAAGGTACACTACGGATTCTCGTATTAGAAATTAACACATTTTTTGCACTGTCCGCGTACACTGTAGCTCTCGGTGGACAAATTTTCACAAATTGTTTTTTTCAGATTCAGGTTTTAATAACGAGATGTTTTCCTACAAGATGTTCTAACCTATTTAAGCTCGATAGTTTTCAGGTGCTAGGACGAGCAAGCTAAATACTTTGTAACCATTAACTGGATACTGTTAAAAATATTAAAGTACATAGGAGATGCAACCAAGACCAAGGTAAGTTTCGTACGAAATTGACTAAGTTCAATATTCTCACAATCATTTTTGTCTCTCTTGAATACGTACGAATGACCAGACCTTGAGATTTAAAAGTCGCTGCACTCCTATTTATAGAAGTAACATAAATCACCCGAACGAGTGAATAGACTATTTGCTAAATGTTCTGTAGTAATAAATTCTAAACTTTAGAAAGACAGATTCTAAAAGACGGTCAGAGATGATACGATATCGAAACATCGGATTATACGAACACCATATTCTAGTAGATACATCACCACCAAGTGACTGTAGAAATCCTTCGTTTAATTCTTAGTATACATCGATTAACCAGGGCCAGACACATTTTTCAAAATAGTGGTTATTCATGATGCCTACGGAGAAGGATAGAGCACATCTTCTGCATGGTTAGTTTCAAGAACAGACTTGATAAACATGTAATCTAATCTATAATATGATTTACCACTTGTGGCTGTTGTGCCAAAAGCTTTCCCCTTATCTTACGTACGATAACTTTTTGTAAGTGATTACAACTACGTGATATGACGGCAGGTAATGTGATAGCTGATGACATCCCAAACATGGCATTCCTGAGGCAAAATATTCAGGCAAAATAAGAGGCATAAAACTTCAAGAATAATTAACAATGAGCTAAAGGACATGCACGCGGATGTACTGGTAGTATGCATTGTACATACTCAAAGACATAGCTTGTAGCCAAAAAACTACGGAATCAGTGCTTATGTAGCAGCTCTTGTTGAGTCATTTATATTCGATTGCGGATTGACATTGGTAATTTCTGCACAGACTACAATTTATGGTGTCCAATTTTGAATGGTAAGATGATATCAATACAAACTAATGAAAACATATATATATTAAACAATAAGGTTTGAATTGTATGAACGTCCTTTGACTGTTCAATATCACCGTTAAGCACAGAAAACCCAAAAGGTAATGCGTCACCTGGATTAGTCAGCTTTTAAAAACACGAAAAAGCTGGTACAATTCTCGTATCACTTGATCGCGAATTAACAATATATTTGACATGTGTCACGATCATTTCATTTATCGTGATCTCGTTCTCTCACATTATGCGGTCTTTCGCCGTGTCTTGATAATTTCTAACTGCAGCTGCCTGTGACGTTTAATGAATCTTCTCAACCTTCTCAACTCTCAGAAATGAGGGCGATTCAAGTGCCATAGTTTATATTTTCAAAAAAAGTTTTTCTCGCTTACCCTCGTATAGCAACCTGTTTCTGTACAAGATGTGCTGACTAACACATGAAAATGTTTCTTCAGCATATTGGTATTAGCGATGTAAGCAAACTCTATAAAATCTGCCGTGCTGAGGCTGAAATTTTAAACCGATGAATATTAGGATATTTGCAACCTCTGTGAACCAAGGAGCCGTTACTCAGATGTCATGAAATGGAGTAACAAATTAAAGCAATGTGACGGTCACAGACAGGCGCAAACGCCACCACAGCAAACAAAGGTTTACACCAGTCCCTGTATTTTATAAAATTGTACTTTCGGGAAATTGTACGATGAGACATGAAGGGTTAATGCGAAAGTGTAAGAAAGTTATATGTTATTAGCTTGTTGGTTAGTACTTTTGTTCTTCATAGTTATCAGCTTTTAATAAATTCCGACAGCCACGCTGTGACATAACATGTTGCACAAGATCTGCACAAACGATAATAAACGTAAACAGTCTATGATTTCGCGTTTCTGAACTTCCAGTGTAAAGTAAAACACACTAATAGGGTTCGTCACCGAGTATGCCTGAAGGTATTACGATTTCAACTCAGTCCATTAACGCCAAGGAGATAATTACAAATTCCTGGATAGGCTACCTTGAACTTCAATCTGAAGATAGAAGGCTGTGTAATGAGTAGAAAATATCTTCTACAAACACGGAACAATCACAATACAATCAAGCACACAACTCGCGTTTATTTAAACTTCATGGAGATGTCCATGGGACAGCGTTCGCATTCACGGTTGACGATACCCACCTGCCTAAAAAAATCATCTGCTCCGTTCATAATTAGCTATCAACATCGATAAAGATTAATAAATAGTGACCAGTTGTCGCCAAAGTGTTTGCTTGATGTCTGAACTCTCTCGGAAAATAAACAATCTCAGTGGTTCATAGGCAGGATCTACTTGCAGTACTGGACCAGCTCACTTGCACCAAAATTTCGAAAATCAGCCGAACCTTCCAAGCATAATCTTGGTTAGCGAAATCAAATTTCAATAAATCTTCATAACGCACATAGGCTACCTTGAACTTCAAGCTGAAGATAGAAGGCTTTCTAATGGGTAGAAAATATCTTCTACAAACACCGAGCAATCACAATACAATCAAGCACACGACTCGCGTTTATTTATACATCATAGAAACGTCCTTCGGACAGTTGCAAAAATAGCAAACTAAAATACACAGCAGCCAATCATGGACGCGGATTTTTCTGGCGGGAGATGAAATCTCATGGTTGACTGATCAGCCCATGCTGTCAAACGTCGAATCTAAAATAAGGCATTTATCAAGCGAGTACCTGGGATCTTACATCCCAAACTCTCTTCAATAGACAAATGATCTAGTAATTAAATTTACCTAACCGCATTGTCAATAGCTTGTAAATGGAATTATAGAGTGCGCTAACCTACTGCTAAAGAACAATCTCTAAATATGTTAACAGTTTTGTTACGTACGTCAACATCATTAGGCAGCACGAAATAACTTGACATCAGCGTAAACTATGTTTGTCTGGCAACCTGATCTCAGACTTCAAACAAGAAACCTTTAGAGTAACTCTGGATTTCGGGACAACGATACGCTTGTGTCAAACGAGGTATGCTTTTATTCTTTCGAAATAGATTTCAAGTCTGTTACTACTCATTCAGTAAATACACAACCAGTGAACTGATCAGCACTCAGAGATCACCCGAAAACTACTTTGCCAGTCACCGTGCAGATGGACAGATATTGATTACTAGTTGTCACCATAGATGGATAAAAAAACTGACTGAAAATAAAATGAGTGTTGTTGAATGTGACATACAACCTGAAGCAAAACATTGAGGTGGAGCTTTCCGATGTCATTTTATTGACGTTCTTTCATCTGAACTTCTAGTCTAGAAAACGCAAGAACAGGGGACATCTAACAAGATGTAGAACATCAAATCAACAATATTTGTTCCAATAATCAGGAGATTTCTTTAAATATACTCACTGGTATATGAGACAAGACAACTCCGGAACCCAAGCCATTACTTATGTTCTCACTTGTGTATTGAAACTATGTAAACGCTGCATATGGAAAAGTACAGAATGTCTAATAATAGTTTCATGTACTTTTGGAAATCGGACTGATTGAAATAACAAAACAAGGTGTTTATTATGGGAATGTGTATTTGAGAGGTTTTCTAATCTACGTTAACTAGTTAACATGTTGAAATATGTGTTCACAGTTTATCTACAAATGAATAAATGAGAGAACGTCACTTGGCAAGCTGAATATATTATGAAAACTTGTTCATCGATCAAGACATATTTCATGGGGAAGCATTTTAGTGAATAGGTAAAACCGCAACTGCATCTAAATTGATCACACATTAGATTTCTAGAAACAAAAGTATGTAACATTAATTTCAACGAAATGTAGATTTTATCCAGAAGAAAAATGAAACTCATGTATAAGGTGACAGTATTTTCGTTGCGTCACTCCGCCAATAGAACCTTCAGGGCTACTGCCGGTCCCGAGCCCGGGTAAAGGAGGAGTGTTGGACATTTGGTTGGTGACCCCATTCCGTCAAATACTAACCTGCCAAAAAGACGCTAACCAGAGAAAATTATTCAAACCATTTTAACTCTGTCCTGGGAGTTGGAGGAAGAATTATGACGTCGCGTGATGAAAGCCGAGTTCCCTCGGAAATCACGGGGCCGATGCCTATTCTGACAACCAGAGCAATAATTTTTTAAGTACAAGGAACGTTCGTACATTGTGGGAGACTGGAAGACTATTTCAAGTTGCGGCAGAAATGAAAAGAGTCAACCTCGAGGTGCTCAGCATCAGTGAAACGCACTGGACGAAGGTAGGACAACTGAGACTTACTTCAGGGTAACTGCTGTTATACTCTGGTCATGAAGAGAAAAACGCTTGACATACACAAGGAGTTGCACTGATGCTGTCCAAACATGCACAAAAGGCACTAATAGGATGGGAATCTCATGGACCGAGGATCATTAAAGCATCCTTCAAAACAAAGAAACAGGACATTGCAATGAACGTCGTCCAATGTTATGCACCTACCAATGACTACAATGACGACGTTAAGGATCGATTCCACGAAAGGCTGCAGTCAATCGACGAGAAATGTTTACCAAAGGATTTGACGATTCTTATGGGAGACCTGAATGCCAAAGTTGAAACGGACAACACTGGATATGAAGACATCAGGGGACGACATGGACTGGGAGAAAAAAAAGAAAATGGTGAGAGATTCGAAAACGTATGCGCCTTCAACAAAGTGGTCATCGGTGGCCAAATATTCCCGCTCAAACGCATACACAATGCAAAATGGATTTCACCGGACCACAATACTCAGAACCAGATTGATCATATCTGTATCAACAAAACTTTCAGAAGGACTATGGAGGATGTGAGAACCAAGAGAGGAGCTGATATAGCCTCAGATCACCATTTGCTAATCGCCAAAATGAAACTGAAACTAAAGAAGCAGCATCCACGGATCTCCCAATTAATATTGGCGCATCTACGATTGAGGAGATCAGTATGGCCATCAGAAAAATCAAGAACGGCAAAACAGCAGGACCAGACTACATTCCAGCTGAGGCAATGAAAGCAGATGTAGAAGCAACTGCGAAAATATTTCACATCCTCTTCAGGAAGATTTGGGATGAGGAACAAGTACCATCAGATTGGAAAGAAGGATACCCGATCAAAATACCAAAGAAAGGCGATCTCAGCAAGTGTGAGAACTTCACAGGCATCACTCTTCTTTCAATACCAGGCAAATTCTTCAACTGGGTATCGTTAAACAGAATGAAGGACTTCGTAGACGCCCAACTTCGAGATCAACAGGCCGGATTTCGTAAGGATCGATCGTGTACTGACCAAATCGCTACATTTTGGATCATGTGGAACCATCAATTGAATGAAACTCACCACTCTACATCAACATCATCGACTACGAGAAAGCATTCGATAGCGTGGACAGGAAAAAACTGTGGAGGCTTCTCTGACACTACTGTGTGCCTGAGAAGATAGTTAACATCATACGGAACTCTCATGATGGATTTAACTGCAAAATCGTACACGGAGGTCAGCTCACAGACCTTTTCGTGGTGAAGACCGGTGTCAGGCAAGGTTGCATAGTCCCACCCTTCCTCTTGCTCCTGGTGATCGACTGGATTATGAAAACGTCGATATCTGGAGGGAAGCACGGTATCAACTGGACAGTAGGGACGCAGCCAAACGACCTTGACTTTGCAGATGACTTGGCTCTTCTATCGCACACGCAGCAACAAATGCAAGAGAAGACGATCAGTGTAGCAGCAGCCTCTGCAGCAGAAGGTCTCAACATACATAAAGGAAAAAGCAAAATTCTCCGATGCAACACTACATGCACCAACCAAATCACTCTTGATTGGGATGCCTTGGAGGACGTCAACACCTTTACATATCTGGGCAGCATCATCGACGAGAAAGGTGGATCGGACGCAGGTGTGAGAGCGCGGATTGTCAAACCAAGGGCTGCATTTCTACAAATGAAAAATATCTGGAACTCCAAACAACTTTCAACCAAAACCAAAATCAGGATTTTCAATACAAATGTCAAGACAGTTCTACTGTATGGAGGGGAAACTTGGAGAAGTATGAAAGGCATCACCCAGAAAGAATAAGTGTTTATTAACAGCTGTCTACACAAAATACTTCGGATTCGTTGGCCGGAAACCATCAGCAGCAACGAACTGTGGGACAGAACAAACCAGATCCCAGTGGAGCGGTGGAAGTGGATAGGACACACACTACGAAAAGCACCTAACTGCGTCACGAGACAAGCCCTCACATGGAACCCTCAAGGCAAAAGGAAAAGAGGAAGGCCAAGGAATACATTACGCCGAGAAATAGAGAAAGATATGAGAGGAATGAACAAACATTGGACAGAACTGGAGAGACAAGCCCAGGACAGAGTTGGTTGGAGAAGAAGAAAATCTTCGTAAAGTTAAACGAGGAGTTGCATATTGAAAACAGATAACGTTGTGTAGTGTGATTACATATTCAGTATTATAAGGTACATACAGTTGTAAGAATCAGATGTCACCATCAAAATGTGTCTTATAGACTGAGAGGAATAGACATTCTAGAATCTTTTTGAATGATTTGTTTTTTGGAAAATCCCTCCATCCCTCTGTTGACATTTTGGAGCTTTATTTGATTCCATTTTGAGATTTTGGCAGTACTGTGAAGGCTAACATTCGATACACTAGGTGCGATGAGGACTCATCTAGGTTTAAGGGACATGCTGTTGTGTTGAATATGCAGCATGATGAATCGAGCACGGAATCGTCCTTCTGTCTCACTCCACCATAATTGACCTGTACTACAAGCTTCGGGATGAGCACTACCAACAGTGATAAATTAGAAGAGGCTAAGAGCATTCCTAGTAAGGAAAGCAATGTCGATCGAGTAGAGTTGGACACTGTACATGAGTCGAATGGATGTCATGAGAAGTGTACTGCTGCTTGTACAACTGCGGCTACTAATGATAATAGCAATGATGATACTCCTGCAAGTAATAGTATTCGATGAAGTTTGAATGACACTCATCGTCGTCGAAATGATCGTACGTTACGCTCAAATACTGCTACTCAAGCTAAGAAGCATAAGAAACAACATGATGCTACTATTATTAGGAAGCGTAAACTTCGTTCTCTTTCGGATGCTATGAGTAGCAATGGAAATAGTAGTCATCAGAATCTCAGTAGTGACAGCGATAGTAAACAGACAGAAAGTGTGAGCAATCCATTGATAGCGACTAGTCGATTAACTTCATCGAACGAGCCTTTTAGTGTTTTGACGTCATCGGACCTTGCCGCGAATGTTAAATTGATTGAAGATACACAAGGTTGTGTAACTGTAAGTGTCCCTACTTCGGTTGACTGTCGGTCAAGTGATGATGATAAGGAAGCGTCTGATGGTAACAGTCAGTCTATAGTGTTGCATGATAACGATGCTGTTGACCTGCTTATGTCTTGTGTCTCTGAAACGGAACATGAAGAACAACAAGTGAGTTTATCGGTTTCGAACTGCGATACTAATGCTGTTCTTTCATGTAGCGAGATGCGTTATACAGCAATGGAAGAGTTTCACTCTACGGATGCTAGTGCAGCCAGAAACGACGTGACTTGTCTGACACGGAATCATGATGACGATGATAATAGTCTGGATGTCTCTGATTTGACAAATGAGTTGCCGACGATGACGAATGCTGATCAAACCTCCTCTGTATCAGCAGAGATAAATATTGTTCCTATGTTATGCCACTTAGAGTCTTCGAGAGACGAGGAAATATCAAAAATGGAGATCCCACACTTGCATATTATCTATGGGTAAAGAACTTCTTTTGATATGTCAGCATCACGAACTTCATTGTATCTGCCGTTCGGAGCAAGTGGTGATGGATTGACGACTCATCCTCATGATATGGAATGTAAATGCTGGATAGGATATGACCAGATTTACGACGTGTTGTACATGTGTATGTGGGTTAATTGGATAAGGTTTATGCTACCGTTAGGTCATGCTACAATAGATAGAGGAATCAAAAGCCTGATGGGAAGGTACAGGTACCTTGATAGCTTGATAGGTCAAATCCATGATGAAGGGCGGCTAGGCGTACTGCTGTAAGTCCTACTCAATCTTCCAGTGTGGATTAATGGATGAGAGTGAACCTTAAATTGAAGTGTCAGAAAGGGCTTCTTTTGCATGGAGGGATTTTGCGGGCCGGTGTAGAATCTTTTTTGAATGGTTTGTTTTGTAGAAAATTCCGCCATGTATATATATTTGTGTTATGATATGACTGACTCTTTCTGTTGATATTTTGGTACTTTATTGGTTCCATTTTGAGATTTTATCATTGTATATTGTTATTATTTCTATGTTTTGTACTTATATCGAAGTTTTTATGTTTGCTTCTGAACTGTACACATGTTGTTTAAATTTGATCTTCAATATGGCTACAGCCATATTTGGATTTGTTACCGTAGCAATTCGGACTGAAAGCACTTAGTCTTCAGAAGCGGATAACGACCAGGGTAAATTGCACTTTGAAGTTGTAACAATAGTTGGGTAATTTTCTGTATTTCCATTTCATAATGAATAAAGACCGTTTTCTTCCAGACGTTTTGTGTTTTGGTTTCAAATCTGGGACGTTAAGTACCAACCTGCACCTACTGGAAACGGAGCTAATTGCTGTGGTAGAAAATCCATCTACAGACATCATCATAAAACCTTCAAAAACGTGATGGAATTGTGACGAATTCAAAAACTGAAAACATTATTCTAATTCAAATATTGTAAACAAACAGCTCCCAGACTAAGCAAAAGATAAAACGAAGAATGACGATCTGTCAACTTACAAGATGTGTGATGCAGATCTTCAATAAAACTGTTAAGAAAATAAGATAAATACAATGTACACGGTTACAAGTCAGACTTGCTGGTGTCCTATTGAAAAAAAGCAGTTCTTCAAAAAGGAACGCATGATGTGACATCACATTCGTCTCAAATATCCTAAGACTATGTGAATAACGATACTGATGCTTTAGCACGGAGTTATTTCATATTCAGTGAAATAAGTAAGTTCGAATGATTGCTTTAGACATTGAGCTTCTGAAAAGATGGAAAATTCAACAAAGTGATCAAGATGAGAGTGAAAAATTAACGCAAAAAAGGGACCGTTTGTTGGATGCCTTCAGTACCGAGATGAAATATTCAAAAATATGGGCGAAAATTTATTGTCCAAATTAGGCTCACAGTCGAAGAAAAATTGATTTCGACGACCTAGATTGATATAAGTATATAATAACGATTAAAATTTTGAAAAACCCGTGCATCGTTAGAACAATTTTTACCGCTATATCACTCATAATATTTTCCAAAACTAACAATTATTGCAAAGTCATGAAAGCATACCGCTAAAAAATTATATAATCACACATCAAACGACAATAACATGAATAATTGAAAGAAAAACCTAAATATATTCCTGTTGCTTCTAAAATAAATATAAATTGCATCAAAAGTACCATGAAATAGTGAGATAAAAAATCAATAAAGGATAAAAAGTCGATTTAACTAATTGAACAAAAACATGCATTTTCATAGTTGAAGTGATGTAGCTAAATTTTGCAGTAATTAATGTGTACATACAAATGACTATTCATTCGTCAATGCTTCATCACCACTGGATTGAATAACTGTACAAATTTCCCGTGTGTCTGTTTTCACGAAGCACTGAACAATTTTCACGGATGTTTTGGCGTGTTGCTTCACAGACACATTCATTCACCCATCACACTTTGTTACACCGCATTCGACCCAACAGTGAAACTGTTTGTAACAGATGAGTGAAACGAAATTTCAACATCTAAACTGACGTCGAAATTCAGATCACGTACAAATTGAAAATCATTGATGACAAAGTGAATAGCAATCATGCGCAATGAATATATCATCACTGAATTGTCACCGACATATTCAAAAAATATGCGTTAGAATGTCGTTGAAGAAATATGTCAGCCTGTATATTCCACACCCGTGTAGGTTCAGAATGGCTGGTGAATTTGCGCAAATAATACCTGTTCATTCACACTAGCACGTTAGTGAAATGGAACAAATTACTATCAAGCATACGGTCTGTGTCGATTGTACCATATTGTGCCATGTGTTTCGGACTAAATGAATCGTACTTGATGGGTTCCAACACATTGCATTATCGAACTTTTCTTAACATTCCTTTATGAAATGTGACTACGACTGGAAGTAAACAATATGATCATCATGAGGTATGAAATCGTTCCTTCAGTCGATTTCATCATTATAACATACAAACTGTGTTTTGAAATATAAGAGATATTCTGATTTAGGCTGAAAAAATTATGTCCAGACGAGGACTCACAATCTAAATTTAATCTCTTTGCAGTATCTGAAATGATAGAAGAATAATATCACTATGAGAAATATGATCAAACATGTTAAAATCTTGAATACTTCACCGTCACATCGATTATAAAATTTTCTCTTATAGTGATGTTGCTAAAGTGACTGTTCAGTTAATATGGTCAGTTTTCATGCGCTGAAATGTTCGCTTTTGATCTCTGAGTACTGATGATTAATTTTGATTATCAATTCACAAATAACATGAATGTATCATATATCGATATGTATCAAAATACTTGACACTTTTTCGATGATTTCGAAAGAAGTCGTTTCTTATAATGTTTGTTTTCCGTCAAAATAAACTTTTTGAATTCATGACAGAAAATGACAGAAAAAATAATTGAAATCGTCAACTTACTTGTTGATATTATCATCAGCAGTGAAATCAAGGATAATTTTGTGCTGTAACTCATGTTTCAGACAATCACTGTAAGTTTGACTTTGTGCTTAAATAATTTTTAAGCGCCAGCTGTACTAGACAAATCAGATAATGCGTTCATTATATGTATTTTTGATTGATGGATATGATATGTGTACGTCGCTAGTCTTGGACGAATAGCTCTTTGACAAACTTTATTCGTCTAAAAATTATAGTTGCTAAGCTGAACACCAATGCAAAATAGTCATCTTTCAGAGAAATTCAGCTGGATATCATAATGGTGGATATGAATGCGGGGCACAATTGTGGGCACTGATTGGCTTTCATAATTGATCAACATATTACTGTTGTTTTTCGATCGTTATCCGATGAAGTATCTGATTTAGAGTGTGCAGACTTTTTCGCACGAACCACACATAAATTGTCCCAACTAAATTGTAATTTACTGCTTTTCTTTTTCTTTTGTTGCATTACTGAGAATGGTATATTTATTTTGAATATCTGTGTTGTGGTTAGATTCCTAGTTGATCTAACCATTTTTATATATTCAAAGCTCTTCAAAGTATGCAGTTCACTTATTTTAGTGTTTCAACTGTCTCATTCAATATAGCTTTTTCATTTGCACCCGTGGATTCGGTTGAAAAATTTCCCAAATTTCTTTTTCATTGTATCCTCAATTCGTCTCGTTCATTCCCTCTAAACTTAGTAAACGTGCGTAAAGTCTCATGCCACATATCAAAAACTGTGTGTAAATGCCAAAAGGACTACGTGTCTGCATATTGGGCTGTGGGTGTTGAAAGTAAATGGACAAGTGAAATGTTCCTGTTCTGCAAACAGATACATACGAAGTTGTAATTAGAGTCTATTCTTAGTGATTGATCGCATTATAGTCTTGATAGTATATCAACAGGTTAGCCAAATGGAATCCGCTTAGAGTTATTCATTACATTTATGTGAATACTTACTTCTTCACTTTTTGTTGACGTTACAATTCCATTCTACTTCTTGTTGAATTGTAAAATGATTCAATTTTGTTATAAAATCCTCTCTTATTTCGGATTAATAACTCACAACCATGCAAAGACAATCATGTATATTAGAGCACAAAATATAAAGAGTGAAATCGTCAGTGAGAAGTGGAGATCAAAGGTGGACCTTGGAAGGCGAAACTGGAAAAAATTTGCTAATAATATCTGTTGATAATATCTGTCAACTGCTAGCCATCAATTAGAGTCTATTCTGCATGAAGGTCAGGAGAGCTGAACTGGAAATAATTTGTTGATCTAAATTGTATTTTCTATAATCGCATGTGTACAATACTGTAGAGTGAAATATTCAACCGCATCAGTGAACAACACGGTAGAGAATTAGGATACCCTAAACAATTTTACTGTACACTGAATTATTCGAGCATTGCTTTTGTATGTCATACGAACTGAAACATTTTGTTTTGCTGGAAAATATACTGACTGCGTTCACTCGAATTGAAGCCTCTATAGTGATATTGCTTGTCCAGATACTGAGTAAATAAAGAATGTTAGACATGCAGTTTGCAACCTAATCCCGCAGAAAACTGACTCGCTCAAAATACAACCTAAAAGAAAAAACTATTTCAAAGCACTCTCACTCTAGCTTGAGATTCAAAAGTTCATTAATCGTCCTCTCGATATGGCTAAAATTTACGAATGATAGCTGAAATTTCTAACAGGGTAAAGAAGTCGGCTATGATCACTAGGTTGAAAACCAATTTGAATTCTTCTACACCTAGATTTTCGTTCAAGAATGAATGAAAGTTTTTGCCAGCATTGCTAAATTATTTGAGTGTAATCAACAAAAATATTTTGTTTTACCTAATTTGATTGTAAATAGATCAATTTTCACAAAAAACCGAATAAACTTTCATCGGGAAACTCAAAATATTATACAAAAATACGTTGCTTATTATAATCAGAACTAATAACGAATAATTCACTCCACATTCAGGTGTTCATTTTCTATATTGTGACAATTAAAGACACGTTAAATACCTCCAATGTGGGAAAGTCAGCATTATTCTGCAGAAATAGAGACATCAAAAGTTATCGACATCGGCATTCAATATGATGGATTTGAAGAAATGTAGACAGTAGGTGGACAGATTATCACAATGTCACGTTTAACGCCGCAAACAACAACTCCAAACTAAGATCAATAAAACAATGAAAAAGTCGGAACTATCGAAACCTCAACTGAAACTGCGTAAATTATTCAAAAGAAATAGAAATGATGAAAGTGTTATATGAAAGGCTTGATTTATGTGATCTAGTTTTCATTCGATTTGATTTAAAAACCGAGAGACACGGTTTCCTGTCGATTGCCTAAATACACATACGATGCATAAACTAGTGCTCACATTGACTGGTAATATTCAGTCATCGAGTATTCTTACGAGCCATTAGAAAGAGAATTTGAGCAAGAATATATCTCTTGGTTTTTCATCACACTTTCACATTAATTTATCTGTTTTACAAATGAGTAGAATGCCACTAATCATAAGACAGGTAATTGGATCACTTAATAGTATGAAACAAATCCGTTCAAGCTGCCTGAACGTTTACTCAACACTTACATCCACTTATACGGTAACACGTAAAGTCATAGCCTGCCGAGTGTACATTTTGATGATTTAAGACGTCGCGCATTACTAAATATGATCGCTCCATCTTACTTCACAGCATTGAAATAGTTTATTTGAACCTCTTTATACATAACACAAAGACGTCGTCAATGATGGTGTTTGAGAAAAAAATTGAATTTCTAGAAGAAATCGAGGATAAGAAGGGAAACATGTTTCCCATGTTATCACTTGGTATATCTCATTTCCTCGCATTACAAGCATTTCGAAATTATTTGTTTGACATCATTAATTCGCATTGTTGCGCAGTCATTAGCAGTGAGCCGTATTGTAACTGTCAATACTCGCGCCAATTATTACCAATACACGTCGCATAGTCTGTAAAATGGTCTACAATTTCATGTGGATAATCTCAGACTTCCGAATGAAGCCAACGTATCGTGTGAAATGTTTCAGTAACTGGACAACGTTTTACAATCCTAACATTTTGATTTCGCCTGTTATTTGAAGCGCACCTAGTAATACGGTGATATTCAGGAACAAATGATTTTCGTTATTATTATTATCATTGATATAATTGTCATTGACATATCTTGTTTTCGTAGAACAAGTTCGGATTCCGAACATTGTAATTATTCACATGAAAATAAAAGCTAAGATTATTCGCAGAACAATCAACTTTGCAAAATAACATACATGGTATAGTGAATGCATGTATGAGTATATTTTACCTATAAAACTGCTTGGAAGAATACATGATACGCTTTATGCTTTAGCACTGATAATATTTCAGGCATTACCGTGATAACCACAAATGAATCAGAGCAATAGCAAAGATAAAATTAGGATAGTTCCAAAAATGTAATTCAAATAGCGTCCAGTAATTCAGCAGTTTGTCATCCACTATTTTGTCGTCAGTAGGCAGATACACGTAGCAAACCAGTGACGACCGTGACAATGAAACATGCACTGTTCTTGCTGCTATGTTCAATCCGAAGAGCACACTTAAAGACTGGAACAATCCAGATATTTTGGCTTCTGTGCTTTTAGACACGTGTTCTGGTGCAACGAGTGTGACAAAAGTAATCTTCACAATGTCCGTGACACGCTCAATAGAGTTCGCAAAGTCCCAGTTGCGTGGCACAAGTTACCTGTCCTCTGTTTCTCGTTTGATAAAAGCTGTACAATTCATGGAAGGACTCGATTCCCGTTTATCACTAACACTGTAATCCTAAGCTCGACTCGGAGACTCATGCAAACAAACACGTTGAATGATAGTAAATTCGTTCTTTCAAAAGTAGCTTTGAGTGATATGCAGACTGTAGATACGTGTAGATTACTTTCGATCACTCGCGATAAATGTCATTCCACACACATTTTTCATTGTCAAAATTATTGTGAAGAATACGGAAGACTACACTTGTACAGTCAAAACGATGGTTCCGTTCGGTTGACAAATGAAGTGAGCTGTCTGGAAAATGACATTCTTATCAGAAGCCATATTTGAACTTGTAAGGCGAACGATGGAAACGCAGAAATCATTTTTCTAACGACAGTGGTTGTGCTGGCTAGATAAAAGCATGAAGCGGAAAAGATCACTTCGTTATATCCGTCTGTTAGCCTCATACACTGAATGAGATGCATTGTCTGGATTTGAAGAAATGTAGACAGTAGGTGGACAGATTATCACAATGTCACGTTTAACGCCGCAAACAACAACTCCAAACTAAGATCAATAAAACAATGAAAAAGTCGGAACTATCGAAACCTCAACTGAAACTGCGTAAATTATTCAAAAGAAATAGAAATGATGAAAGTGTTGTGTGAAAGGCTTGATTTATGTGATCTTGTTTTCATTCGATTTGATTTAAAAACTGAGAGACACGGTTTCCTGTCGATTGCCTAAATACACATACGATGCATAGACTAGTGCTCGCATTGACTGGTAATATTCAGTCATCGAGTATTCTTACGAGCCATTAGAAAGAGAATTTGAGCAAGAATATATCTCTTGGTTTTTCATCACACTTTCACATTAATTTATCTGTTTTACAAATGAGTAGAATGCCACTAATCATAAGACAGGTAATTGGATCACTTAATAGTATGAAACAAATCCGTTCAAGCTGCCTGAACGTTTACTCAACACTTACATCCACTTATACGGTAACACGTAAAGTCATAGCCTGCCGAGTGTACATTTTGATGATTTAAGACGTCGCGCATTACTAAATATGATCGCTCCATCTTACTTCACAGCATTGAAATAGTTTATTCGAACCTCTTTATACATAACACGAAGACGTCGTTCTTGATGGTGTTTGAGAAAAAAAATGTCTAGAGAATTCGAGGATAAGAATCGAAACGTGTTGTCCATGTCCACATAGTACAGTGAATGCATGTATGAGTATATTTTACCTCTAGATTTGCGTGGAAGAATACATGAGATAAGCTGCGCCCCCTAAGATATCTGATAATATAGTATCCATTACTTGCTAGAAGATATATGCGGCAGTCTTAACTCCTAAGTGCAAACGGTTTTACTGGAACAAACCTCGATAAGCAGCTCTTTTGATGCTACATCTACTTCTACTTGAAAATAAGCATCAGCTAGATCGAGCTTTGCAAAAGCTTTCCCACATTCAGCATAGTGAACAGATCCGCTGGGACTTGCAGAGGATGATGATGCTGTTCCAGAGCAGCATTGAGACCTGTAGAAAAGTCGGCACATATACGTATCGTACCGTTTGCCTACCTAATAACAACTGTAGGTGCTGCCCAGGCAGAGTAAGAAACGAGAGTAATAACTCCTTGTTGTTGAAGGCGATCCAGCTGTTTATCTACTGTTTCTAATGTTGCATAAGGTACGGATATCTTTGAACGAGAAGCAGGTTCAGCCCCAGGTTTCAACCTAAGTGTTGCTTTCATGGCAGTGCACCAATCTAATTCACGTTTGAAAATGGTTTAAATCTGCGTCATTAGATTCCTCGTATATGCTTCCAGTTCATGTGGTCCTGATACCTGGTGGCATTTGGTACTTAACGTAACATCAGCCAATTTTATCTAGTCGAACTAATCTAAACCAAGTGAATTTAGATCAGCTAGCGTTATATCGCATACCCCAGTAAATGACGTTTTAATTGTCCTGACAAACGAAGGTAATTACCTCATGCTGTGCGAGGCTTCTGTGTTGTGTGGTGCAGGCTTTAGGTACCCGATTTGGTCCAATTTTCGCGTGAGAGGATGATGACATCAGACGCGGTAACTATTTTCAGTGGACACATGCCCGTTGATATTAGGAGTAGTAAATTTCCATTCACCTGGCGATGAGCTATGCATTGGTATCGGATCTAGGAAGAGACCACTCAGCACATCTTGATCGGTTCGGCTTGTTCTTTAGGCTAAAGCCGTCTGTATGAACGATGACCTCGCACTTTCTGCATCGATGTTGCCTAAATGGGCAGTTCCGTACATGGTGTCATGAGCCGCAGTGTCAGCAAGGAGTAGGCGGTTCGTTTTCGACTTTCGGATTGGGGATGAATGAGATTAATTGGGAGTAGCATGGACACCCTCATTGTAGTTAGGTACTGTTGGTGAACACCGTGAAATTCGGAAACACTCCGTCTCCCATGTTCCATCAGTGTTGTCATGCTTCACATTGGTGATGCATTGGTAATCTTCAGTGATCGCATTGGTTGGGAGTTTTGGGGCTAGTTCAATACTGATCCTGTTTTGACGGAACAAGTTTTCTAAGGAGATGACGCACCTTCCAGGAACAATTCCTGTCATCAGAATCAACTTTAAAGAGGTCTTCATAACGTCTAAACCAAGTATCAAATACATTATTGGCGTCAGGTTCATAAAGAAACTTTGAAATACCACTGTTCATATAATGAAACGACTGGGGAGTAGACAATGTAGATGAGATTTGAGAAGAGCTGTGCATCTGAGTATGTACCTATTTCAATTTCAGCTGTTATGCATCATAATGCACAAGATCGTTTGTCAAAATGCCGGCGCCAAACAGTAGCGATCGTCTCCACGTATGCTTCAACTATGCTTCAAACTTAACGAGGCTACTGTTTAATGGTGTGGAAACTGCATTCTACAAACACACAGTGAGCATGCAATGAATGCAACCACTCAAATTGCGTTACCTTATACTTCATAGAGATGTCATAGGACAGTCACAAAAATTGCACACCAAAATGACACAGTAACCAATCATATAAAAGGAGTCTCCTGGTGAGAAATGTGATCCCAAGGTCAACTGATCGGTCCATGAAATAAACCCAAAATAAAGATATTTATCAAGCGAGTTCTGGGGATCTAACATCCTAAGACATCTTCATATCAGCGTGAGCTGCACTGCAGTAATTAGATATTAGCAAGTTGGAATCAGTGTAATTCTTGAACAAGCTAAAGAATCGTATTCAAACGACTTATAGTAAAAGTGAAATGAGATTTCTATCGATTTGTTTGGTATGGATGATACGGATGATAGAATTTCGCCTGAGTTTAAACAATATAAACCGTTTATAAAAGAAATGAACATTACGGCAGATAAGTATTCATCGAAAAGGATTCGACAATAACCGGAATAAGTTCTATTCAATAGTTATATCGCGTACCATTATTCCTTGAACCGGTTTTCACCGATTTTTGTGAACATTAGAACGACACATGCTCAAAACCAAAGTTTTTGTATCTCATCCAGGAATAAAGGCCGCAATTAGGTTTATCAGGGAGTATCAACATAAACAATATAATTAAACAAGCGTGTGAATATATCGTAAAAAGTCAAACCACATTGTTTAAGCATCTCGTTGTAGCTACTTTTCTTCACTCTAGATGTAGATATAAACGTAATCACCATTATACTGCGGGACTGCTGCCTAATTAAAATGGCTATAGTGATACTTTTAGCTGCACTGATGGATTTATGCGATTTCTGATATTGGCACTAAAAGAGAATCCTTGAACTTGCAGGTACTGTGATGCGATGCGCCTGCTCATACTACAACCGGTAGACTGGTTCACGCTGGCATGGGCCATTAACAACAGCTCACGAGTCGGTTTACAAAACACCCTCTCATTGGTTGGTGAATGGTACCGTAAAAAATCTACACTGACAACGAACGCACAGCCTCCAAGATGAAAATAGCTACTTTGATGGAGAATCTCTATTTAAGTACGTCAAGTTTCGGATCAACCTTTACACACTTGATATAATTTGAATTATTATTTGATCATCAGCTGAAACTTATGCAGATGTTGACAGACATGAAGATTTCCACTTCCAGATAGTCCAGCTCCACTAATGCAACCATAGCTCTGTCGCTCTACGGTATCACAAACAGCAAAGCTGAATTTCATTATGATCCCGAAGTCAATGTTACTTTTGGTATGTGATTCCGGCATTATGAAGATTTATTTAAATTTGATTTCGCCAATCAATATGATTCGGGTTCGGCTGCTACTTCGAAAGTTGGGTAAAAGTGAGCTGAACAAGTACTGCAATTTGATCATGCCTGTAGAGTCATGAAGCTTACATGCCCACACGTATTCCAGAACAGAAGATTGTATATAGGATATCGATTTTTATTGATAGAAAGTCGAGTGATATTAGAATAATACCATGTGTCCAGCTTGTACAATCGATGATCACACGAAGCGATCGATAGATCCGCAGGGATGGCGTGGGTGGCGCTCGAAAATTGACTTTCAGTACAAATAAACAAATGATGTACAATCAAACAGTTATTGTTACATATGTTCAATAATAAGTATTCGTACACCAGTAATCGTGTTTTTTCGAGAAAATAGTTCCACTACAGTAGTTCCCCCCCTAGAAAGGGTTTTACACTTTCGATAAGTAGCGGCTTCGTTCAGGGGGCTCGTCGTCCGAAATTCGGTTGACGGGCAGAATGGTTGACGACAGGGAGCGACTGATGAAGCTCGAGTTGTCACCGGGAGTTTGTCCGCTGCCGTGCCAACAATTACGCGCCAAGTTCGTCCATCGGATTAGCATACCGCACCAGCGTGGCTCATATCCAGAGTCTGATGATTGCGTTTGTAGGGATTCGGACCAAATAAAGCTGCAGACGTAGGACGGAACCAGATTGAGCGAAAGAGCCAGGAACGACCAGTGCGAAACCATTCGTATACCAGATATATTCGTAGCCAGAAGATCGACTGAATGCATTGACTAGAGCGTGGGTGATCAGGCCAGCTTTCGCCAAGGTTGACTGAAGTCGATGGCACCAACAGGACAATGGTCGGAAGTAAAGGCTCGGAATAAAAAAAATCAAAGAAAAGGAGAAAAAGTGTAGCATGCGTGTAGTATGATGGTAAAATCCTATGCCGCCCCTGTGAAGGATTAGTAGTTATTCGAGAAAGCGCACAGGTCGGCGTACGCGGCGACCGGAACGCGAGACAGCAGCCTCGTGAGTATCTTGTGAGCCTGCATTCTCATCCACAGTCAAGTGCGGCGTGGTCTGCTGATCTGGACGTGAGACCGGAGTCTCATCCGTAGATAGTGTAGATGGCGCGTGCTGCTGACTGGGACGTGAGAATGAGGTTTCTGATTTCGCTGGCGTGGGATCCGGGGTAGTTTTAAGGATCCCGCTAGGTGTAGCATTGGGTCTCCGATTAGCGAGTAGGGCACTGTCATCGACGTGTGCTGGCTTGAGACGATCAATGCTGACTATTTCGACGCGGCCATGTCGAGCAACCTTGAAGGTCTTTTCGTGACGAGAAATCATGTGAAAAGGTCCTTCGTAAGGTTGTTGCAAAGGTTGACGTACCGAATCGACTCCAATGAAAACATGTGAGTAGGTAGATAACTCTCGGGTGAGAGCGACCTGTTGATGTTGTACTCGAGTTGACACCGGAGGCAGTGCTCGCATAAATGCAGACAGTCGTTGGACGTCGTCTGATTTATTGAAGTTATCACTTCTCCGTGGTGTGAAAAATTCCCCAGGCAGACGCAATGTCGTGCCGTATACCAATTCAGCGGCGGAACATTGAGTATCTGCCTTTAAGCTCGTTATGATGCCTAGAAGGACGAGCGGTAAGGTTTCGTACCGATTGTTGTTTTCGTGTGCTCGAAGAGCGTTTTTGAGTTGGCTATGAAACCTTTCGACTAAACCATTTGAAGCTGGGTGGTAGGCGGTAGTGCGTATGCGCTCCGTACCAAGCAGCCGAGTTAGCGAGGAGGATAGTTCGGACTCGAATTGTTGTCCTCGGTGAGTTGTGACAGTCGACGGACGACCGTACAGAGCTATCCATCGTTCTACGAAGCGGTGAGCAATTGTTTCCGCCGTAACAGAAGTGATGGGAATAGCTTCGGACCATCATGTAAAACGATCAATGCACGTGAGTATGTGATCATACACATGCGATGGTGGTAATAGTCATACAATGTCAATATGAACGTGATCGAAGCGAGCATCAGGCGTAGCAAATGTGCCGATGGGGGCGGCTACGTGCCTGTGCACTTTTGATCGTTGACATTGTAAGCATTGCTTTACCCACATACGGACATCTTTGTTCATAGAAGGCCAGAGGTATCGTGCAGCGATGAGACGTAATGTAGCTGCGATACCTGGATGAGACAAACCATGAAAAGCATCGAAAACGAGACGACGATAAGCAGAGGGTACGATGGGTCGAGGTAGACCGTAAGAGGTATCACATAGGATAGTGCCTGAGGTAGTAGCTAGGGGCACTTCTTGACACTGAAGGGGTGTATTTTGTTGTGCTTCTGAACAAGAAGGATCGTTTGCTTGTGCGGCGGCCATAGCAGGAAGATCGAGCACTGGTGAAGTAACTACATTCATTTGAATTCGTGACAAAGCATCGGCAACGTAGTTCGACTCGCCTTTTATATGACGAAGGTCCGTCGTGAACTGAGAGATATAGTCCAAATGTCTGCACTCTCGTGATGAGTAGCGGTCAGATTTTGTATGAAGAGCATACGTTAGAGGCTTATGGTCGGTAAAAAGGATAAAGGTACGACCTTTTACTGCGTGCCGAAAATGTTTGATGGCACAGTAGGCTGCTAGCAGTGAGCGACCGAAAGCTCTTTATTTCATCTCCGTGGTAGTAAGGCGTCGTGAGAAAAATTCGAGAAGTTGCCAACTTCCAGAGATGTTTGTTGCATGACGGCTCCTATAGCAAAATCGGATGCATCAACCGCTATACTGAGCGTGGCTGATGGGTCAGGATGGGCGAGGAGCGTGGCTTGAGCTAAAGCTTTTTTAATTTCGGAAAATGCAGTACGTGCGTCATCGTTCAATTCTAGCTTACGTGGATTCCCGCGAAGTAGATCGGTTAGTGGTCGTAACTGTTCCGCGGCGTGAGGTATGAAACGTCGATAGAAGTTGACCAAACCGAGAAAAGCCTTCAGTTCTTTGAGTGAAGACGGTACAGTGTACTCAATGATTGTACGTACTTTATCTTCACATGGTAAAATACCCTCATGCTTTATAACGTGACCCAGAAATTTTATTTCTGCTTTTCCAAGTTCGCACTTATCTGGGTTGATTAGTATTCCATTATCCAAAACACGTTGGAATAAGAGTTTAAGATGTTGATAATGTTCATGTACGTTTGATGATGCGATTAACAAGTCATCAATATAGACCAGAACAAAATCAAAGTCTCGTACTATGCTATCGATAAACCTCTGGAAAGTTTTAGCAGCATTCCATAATCCAAATGGTATTCGTAGGAACTCAAACAGACCGAAAGGAGTCGTGACAGCAGTTTTCTCAATATCCTCAGGAGCAACTGAGATCTGATGGTATGCCCGTACCAGATCGATCTTGGAATAGATAGTCGTGCCCTTGAGTGATGCCGTGATGTCGTGTATGTGGGGGATGGGATAACTATCGAAACGCGTGACTACATTTAGTGCTCGGTAGTCGCCACATGGTCGCCAACTTATCCCATCCTTTTTTCGAACCATGTGGAGTGGTGAGGCCCATGGACTGTGAGAAGGACGAATAATACCGGTAGCTAGTAAATTGTCGAACTTACGTTTAGCGAAAGCTAATTTGTCCGGTGCCAGTCGGCGAGGATTCGCCGTGACTGGTGGTCCGCGGGTGACGATGTGGTGAACCACATGTCGGGCCACCGACGGAGTCTCCTCGAGTGGTTTAGTTAGTTGGGGGAATTTTCCGAGTAAAGCGTGGAAAATGTCATCACGCGAATGAAATAAACCTGTTATTCGGTACGCATTTGTATGAGCTCGAAAGCCCATAAATTTGCTGTTCAACGAAGCATCGATTGACTGCAGCCTACGTGAATCGACTAGCAATTCATAGTGCTGTAGGAAATGGATACCGAGTATAGCTGTGGGAACATCGGCAATGATGAACGTCCACAGATACTGTCGTTGGTTGCTCTGGTTGACCGATAGCTGTCGTGTACCATAGGTAGAAATGACAGTGCCATTCGCAGCGCGTAATCGAATTATTGTAGGTTGTGACTTGCTGCTACCGAATGGTACGACAGAAACTTGAGCACCGGTGTCGACAAGGTACCTAGCGTTCGTGCGGATATCGTGCACGTAAAATAAGCGGCCAACGTGAGGTGAGTGGCCGGCGAGTAGGGCCGCTTTTACTCGCCGGCTTAGGAGTTTCCCGCCTTGTATGATCAGGGAGGTCGACAATGGCGGGCGCCGGACCTAAAGGTCCGGTGGAACTAGCACCAACCGGTACTCGTTTTCGAAGCCGCTCGTTAGCGTGGCTTGGAAGATGCCCGCTGGGGGCGAGTACTTGCAGCCTTACGCGATCATGATTGAGCTCGTCAGACGTAGGGTTCAGGTACATTGGAACGGTCTGAAAAACTCAGACGGCTGTGTATACAGCAACCCTGATCCTTTTGAGCTTTACCCTGTTTGGCCTCGAGGCCCATGCCGGTATGTGACGTGGACGCAACAGTATAGTTGTCTCGACGGCCAGTTCGTGCAATCACTCTGTCTGCCACTAGTGTGACTTGGCTTAGCGGCATATCTTCGGGCAGGGCAGCGATCGTAGGCTGAACATGAGCTGGTCATGAGTCGAGCCACAGCTCCTTGACTATATCTGAATTATCTGCTGTCGGTCCTGCTAGTGATTGCAGGCGCGTGAGGTGGTGGCTAGTTTTAGCGTCACCCATAGGGTGACGTGCTAAAAGAGTCCTCAAACGTTCCTCCTTCGAAGGGGAGAAATGCTGGAGAATCGCCTCCTTAAGACGATTGTAGGCATCTGGGGCATTGGGATTGAGGACGACCTCACGGACAGCCGCTATATTGTCCCCGGCTAAGGATTCCAGGGCATAGGCAAACATGAGCCGCTGGTTCGTTGTGCGACGGATCTCGAACTGAGTCTCCAGTGTCGCTAACCAGACCTCTGGATCGTGAGGAATAAAGAGACAGGTCGAAAATTAAGGACCTGGATCTGGGAGTCTGTCATATCAGTACATTTAGCGCTATCCATTGTTACTTAAGATTAAATCGCTGTTGCTAGTTTATTATATATATAAGTATTGAAGTTTAAGCAACAGAATAAATAATATGATAAATGGATAGAAAACTGACAGACTCACCAAGTTTGATCGTGTTGTGGCTAAGATATCCAAGTTAATAGCGCGCTGTAGACGAACGGCTCACCAAAATGTAGAGTCGTGAAGCTTACACGCCCACACGTATTCCAGAACAGAAGATTGTATATAGGATATCGATTTTTATTGATAGAAAGTCGAGTGATATTAGAATAATACCATGTGTCCAGCTTGTACAATCGATGATCACACGAAGCGATCGATAGATCCGCAGGGATGGCGTGGGTGGCGCTCGAAAATTGACTTTCAGTACAAATAAACAAATGATGTACAATCAAACAGTTATTGTTACATATGTTCAATAATAAGTATTCGTACACCAGTAATCGTGTTTTTTCGAGAAAATAGTTCCACTACATGCCTTTGAACATAGGAGATCGTTTATTTTCTGAGACAGTTCAGATAATAATCGAACACTTCGGCGACAACTCGTCACTATTTAATACTCGTTATCGATGTTTGAAGCTAATTATTAACGAAGATGATGATTTTCTTACGCACGTGAGCATCGTCAAACGATATTGTGAACACTTTCTGTTGGAGTCTCTGTCGGAAGATCATTTCAAAGCCCTTATACTCATATGCAGCCACCAGTCACATACGTTCATAGACATTAGAACAAGGCTACTAAGTCGGTTGCAGCAAGATCCGAAGCTGACGCTTAATGACATGGCTAATGAGAAACAACGAGACTCAAATATAATGCAGAGACAATCTGAAGTACATTTGGTACAGCCGACAACTAATCAGAATAAATATGCCCATGCTACTCCCAATTAATCTCATTCATCCCCAATCCGAAAGTCGAAAACGAACCGCCTACTCCTTGCTGACACTGCGGCTCATGACACCATGTACGGAACTGCCCATTTAGGCAACATCGATGCAGAAAGTGCGAGGTCATCGTTCATACAGACGGCTTTCGCCTAAAGAACAAGCCGAACCGATCAAGATGTGCTGAGTGGTCTCTTCCTAGATCCGATACCAATGCATAGCTCATCGCCAGGTGAATGGAAATTTACTACTCCTAATATCAACGGGCATGTGTCCACTGAAAATAGTTACCGCGTCTGATGTCATCATCCTCTCACGCGAAAATTGGACCAAATCGGGTACCTAAAGCCTGCACCACACAACACAGAAGCCTCGCACAGCATGAGGTAATTACCTTCGTTTGTCAGGACAATTAAAACGTCATTTACTGGGGTATGCGATATAACGCTAGCTGATCTAAATTCACTTGGTTTAGATTAGTTCGACTAGATAAAATTGGCTGATGTTACGTTAAGTACCAAATGCCACCAGGTATCAGGACCACATGAACTGGAAGCATATACGAGGAATCTAATGACGCAGATTTAAACCATTTTCAAACGTGAATTAGATTGGTGCACTGCCATGAAAGCAACACTTAGGTTGAAACCTGGGGCTGAACCTGCTTCTCGTTCAAAGATATCCGTACCTTATGCAACATTAGAAACAGTAGATAAACAGCTGGATCGCCTTCAACAACAAGGAGTTATTACTCTCGTTTCTTACTCTGCCTGGGCAGCACCTACAGTTGTTATTAGGTAGGCAAACGGTACGATACGTATATGTGCCGACTTTTCTACAGGTCTCAATGCTGCTCTGGAACAGCATCATCATCCTCTGCAAGTCCCAGCGGATCTGTTCACTATGCTGAATGTGGGAAAGCTTTTGCAAAGCTCGATCTAGCTGATGCTTATTTTCAAGTAGAAGTAGATGTAGCATCAAAAGAGCTGCTTATCGAGGTTTGTTCCAGTAAAACCGTTTGCACTTAGGAGTTAAGACTGCCGCATATATCTTCTAGCAAGTAATGGATACTATATTATCAGATATCTTAGGGGTCGCAGCTTATCTCGATGATATCATAATTGTTGCGAAGACATTAGAACAGCTATGCGAACGCACGACATTGGTACTACAACGTATCAGTGACAACGGTTTCTGGTTACGCCAAGATAAATGCCAGTTTTTATTGCATTCGGTACAATATTTGGGCTTAGGTTTTGATGCCGATGGCCGCAGACCGGATCCTGAGGACATCCGAGCTATCAAACTGATGCCTAAACCCACTAATGTCTCGTAATTACGATCTTTTCTTGAATTTATCAGTTAATATTCAGTGCTCGTTCGTTCGATGCATGATATTCGCGCTCCACTAAATTGTCTATTGCAGAAGATCAGCGCTTGAAATTGGACTAAAGTGTGACGTGGCTTTTGGTAAACTCAAGTCCATAATTAGCTCGGAATTGTTATTAACACACTACGACACATCTATGCCAATCATCGTAGCTGCAGACACTTCAGCATATGGGCTAGGCGCTGTTATTTCACATCTGTTTCCAGACGCGTCAGAAAAAGCCGTTATGCATGCCTCCCGTACACTAAACCCAGCAGAAAAGAAGTACAGCCAGATAGAGAAAGAGGCTCTTGCTCTTGTGTTTGCTGTTCGCCGTTTCCACAGGTTTCTGTACCGTCTGAGATTCACGCTTCTCACAGATCACAAGCCTCCTTAAGCAGTATTCCGTTCTAAATCAGGCATTTCAACCCATTCTGCAAATTGTTTTCAGCGATTGACCTTGCTGCATTTGGGGTCTGATTTCGAAATCCTATATCGACGCACTCTACAATTCGGTCAAAAGGACGCTCGGTCACGACCAATTATTTAATCAAGTGGCGGATGAGTAAAACATGGTAATCGCATCTCTGTTAGTGGATAGACCACGCAAAATGTTATGTGACAACCGCGATTCGCGCATCATGGGCGTCTGCAACAAATATACCAAATGCTTGAAGGAAAGACCCTATCATCAAGAGTATGAGGAAATATGTCACAAACGGTTGGCCGTCGAAGAAGTTTGAAAGTGACATGAAGCGACTGTATCAGCGGCGGTATTCACTATGCATCGTGAACGATTGTTTGATGTTTGGTTAAAGAATATTGGTGTTATGCATACATAACAAAAACATTATTGTGAGTTCACTTTGACGGTCAAAATCATCATTGACCATCTGGAGGAATTGTTATTCAGAAATAGGTAATCGGATTATTCTTGATTTACATAACTATTCAGTTTACAGCGTACTCAGTAACTCAGTGAAGAATATTTAATCAGGCTGCTCATATGACAATTCTGATGGTCTTATATCTGGCCCTATCTATGAAATCGATTCGGAAATTCAGATAAAGATCCCCAACTATAATTCCAAAGATGAAAAAGCTGCAATTGATGTTTTCGGTAAATCTGAATTCCAGATCGTTGAAAATGAATGTAAGAATAATAAACGTTTAGTAACAAGGGGTAGAATAACAGCAAACAATGACTAGACAACAAATATCAAGAGAGAAATTCAAAGGTGTGGTTAACATTAAACACGACAAATAAAAATGTATATGTATTATTTGTTTAAAGACTGTTGAAAATGGAAATTGTTGTGTTTCAGAGAAATTATTGTCAACGCACAGTCTCAATTTCAACACAAACAGACAAAATATCTAATTCAGTGTATTAGAGTAACAGATAGTAATTATGAAGCGACCGATTCTGAATCGTCTATACAAAGATAGAAATAGAGATTCAGCGTAACAATTTCCGCGAATTAAACAGGAAGAATCTCAGAACACAAGAAAAATACAGAGACTCATTGCGAAACAATGATGTCAAACAAAAAGTTTCAAATTGTTTCTTTTCAGAGGAAATGTGATATATCAAGGAATATCATGGACAATATGTTTCCCTAATTATCCCGAAGCATCAACTACATCATGTATTCTTCCACGCAAATCTAGAGGTAAAATATACTCATGCATGCATTCACTATACTATGTAGAAATGGACAATACGTTTCGATTATTATCCTCGATTTCTTCTAGAAATTCAATTTTTTTCTCAAACACCATCAAGAACGACGTCTTCGTGTTATTTATAAATAGGTTAGAATAAACTATTTCAATGCTGCGAACTAAGATGGAGCGATTATATTTAGTAATGCGCGACGTCGTAAATCATCAAAATGTACACTCGGCAGGCTATGACTTTACGTGTTACCGTATAAGTGGATGTAAGTGTTGAGTAAACGTTCAGGGAGCTTGAACGGATATGTTTCATACTATTAAGTGATCCAATTACCTGTCTTATGATTAGTGGCATTCTACTCATTTGTAAAACAGATAAATTAATGTGAAAGTGTGATGAAAAACCAAGAGATATATTCTTGCTCAAATTCTCTTTCTAATGGCTCGTAAGAATACTCGATGACTGAATATTACCAGTCAATGCGAGCACTAGTCTATGCATCGTATGTGTATTTAGGCAATCGACAGGAAACCGTGTCTCTCAGTTTTTAAATCAAATCGAATGAAAACAAGATCACATAAATCAAGCCTTTCACACAACACTTTCATCATTTCTATTTCTTTTAAATAATTTACGCAGTTTCAGTTGAGGTTTCGATAGTTCCGACTTTTTCATTGTTTTATTGATCTTAGTTTGGAGTTGTTGTTTACGGCGTTAAACGTGACATTGTGATAATCTGTCCACCTACTGTCTACATTTCTTCAAATCCAGACAATGCATCTCATTCAGTGTATGAGGCTAACAGACGGATATAACGAAGTGATCTTTTCCGCTTCATGCTTTTATCTAGCCAGCACAACCACTGTCGTTAGAAAAATGATTTCTGCGTTTCTATCGTTCGCCTTACAAGTTCAAATATGGCTTCTGATAAGAATGTCATTTTCCAGACAGCTCACTTCATTTGTCAACCGAACGGAACCATCGTTTTGACTGTACAAGTGTAGTCTTCCGTATTCTTCACAATAATTTTGACTATGAAAATTGTGTGTGGAATGATATTCATTGCGAGTGATCAAAAAAGTAGACAACACGAATCTACTGTCTGCATATCATTCAAAGCTACTTTTGAAAGAACGAATTTACTATCATTCAACGTGTTTGTTTGCATGAGTCTCCGAGTCGAGCTTAGGATTACAGTGTTAGTGATAAACGGGAATCGAGTCCTTCCATGAATTGTACAGCTTTTATCAAACGAGAAACAGAGGACAGGTAACTTGTGCCACGCAACTGGGACTTTGCGAACTCTAATGAGCACGTCACGGACATTGTGAAGATTATTTTCGTCACACTCGTTGCACCAGAACACGTGTCTAAAAGCACAGAAGCCAAAATATCTGGATTGTTCCAGTCTTTACGTTTGCTCTTCGGATTGAACATAGCAGCAAGAACAATGCATGTTTCATTGTCACGGTCGTCACTGGTTTGCTACGTGTATCTGCCTACTGACGACAAAATAGTGGATGAAAAAGTGCTGAAGTAAACTGATAATACTTTCCTACTGGACGCTATTTGAATTACATTTTTGAAACTATCCTAATTTTATCTTTGCTGTTGCTCGGATTCATTGGTGGTTATCACGGTAATGCCTGAAATATTATCAGTGCTGAAGCATTAACCGTATAACGTATTCTTCCAAGCAGTTTTATAGGTGAAATATACTCATACATGCATTCACCATACCATGCATGTTATTTTGCAAAGTCGATTGTTCTGCGAATGATCTTAGCTTTTATTTTCAGGTGAATAATTACAATGTTCGGAATCCAAACTTGTTCTGCGAAAACAAGATATGTCAATGACAATAATATCAATGATAATAATAATAACGAAAATCATTTGTTCCTGAATATCACCGTATTACTAGGGCGCTTCAAATAACAGGCGAAATCAAAATGTTAGGATTGTAAAACGTTGTCCAGTTACTGAAACATTTCACACGATACATTGGCTTCATTCGGAAGTCTAAGATTATCCACATGAGATTGTAGACCATTTTCCAGACTGTGCTATGTAAATTGGGAATAATTGGCGCGAGTATTGACAGTTACAATACGGCTCACTGCTAATGACTGCGCAACAATGCGAATTAATGATGTCCAACAAATAATTTCGAAATGCTTGTAATGCGAGGAAATGAGATATACCAAGTGATAACATGGGAAACATGTTTCCCTTCTTATCCTCGATTTCTTCTAGAAATTCAATTTTTTTCTCAAACACCATCATTGACGACGTCTTTGTGTTATGTATAAAGAGGTTCAAATAAACTATTTCAATGCTGTGAAGTAAGATGGAGCGATTATATTTAGTAATGCGCGACGTCTTAAATCATCAAAATGTACACTCGGCAGGCTATGACTTTACGTGTTACCGTATAAGTGGATGTAAGTGTTGAGTAAACGTTCAGGGAGCTTGAACGGATATGTTTCATACTATTAAGTGATCCAATTACCTGTCTTATGATTAGTGGCATTCTACTCATTTGTAAAACAGATAAATTAATGTGAAAGTGTGATGAAAAACCAAGAGATATATTCTTGCTCAAATTCTCTTTCTAATGGCTCGTAAGAATACTCGATGACTGAATATTACCAGTCAATGCGAGCACTAGTCTATGCATCGTATGTGTATTTAGGCAATCGACAGGAAACCGTGTCTCTCAGTTTTTAAATCAAATCGAATGAAAACAAGATCACATAAATCAAGCCTTTCACACAACACTTTCATCATTTCTATTTCTTTTAAATAATTTACGCAGTTTCAGTTGAGGTTTCGATAGTTCCGACTTTTTCATTGTTTTATTGATCTTAGTTTGGAGTTGTTGTTTACGGCGTTAAACGTGACATTGTGATAATCTGTCCACCTACTGTCTACATTTCTTCAAATCCATCATTTTGAATGCCGATATCGAGAACTTTTGATGTCTCTATTTCTGCAGAATAATGCTGACTTTCCCACATTGGAAGTATTTAGGGTGTCTTTGATTGTCACAATATAGAAAATGAACACCTGAATGTAGAGTGAATTATTCGTTATTAGTTCTGATTTTAATAAGCAACGTAATTTTATATAATATTTTGAGTTTCCGGATGAACGTTTATTCGTTTTTTTGGGAAAATTGATCTATTCACAATCAAATTAGGTAAAACAAAATATTTTTGTTGATCACACTCAAATAATTTAGCAATGCTGGCAAAAACTTTCATTCATTCTTGAACGAAAAACTAGTTGTACAAGAATTCAAATTGGTTTTCAACCTAGTGATCATAGCCGACTTCTTTACTCTGTTAGAAATTTCAGCTATCATTCGTAAATTTTAGCCATATCGAGAGGACGATTAATGAACTTTTGAATCTCAAGCTAGAGTGAGAGTGCTTTGAAATAGTTTTTTCTTTTAGGTTGTATTTTGAGCGACTCAGTTTTCTGCGGGATTAGGTTGCAAACTGCATGTCTAACATTCTTTATTTACTCAGTATCTGGACAAGCAATATCACTATAGAGGCTTCAATTCGAGTGAACGCAGTCAGTATATTTTCCAGCAAAACAAAATGTTTCAGTTCGTGTGACGTACAAAATCAATGCTCGAATAATTCAGTGTACAGTAAAATTGTTTAGGTTATGCGTTCTTGAAAACAGATACTTGAAATTATGTGACTTTCGCTTGCTTTAAGGATTCCTAATATTACTTCGTAGAATGCTACAGGCATAATCCTAACTCTCTTCCGTGTTGTTCACTGATGCGGTTGATTATTTCACTCTACAGTATTGTACACATGCGATTAAAGTAAATACAATTTAGATCAACAAATTATTTCCAGTTCAGCTCTCCTGAACCTTCATGCAGAATAGACTCTGATTGATGGCTAGCAGTTGACAGATATTATCAACAGATATTTAGTTAGGGCAATTTATTTGTGGTTCATGCGAAAAAGTCTGCACACTCTAAATCAGAACCTTTATCGGATAACGATCGAAAAACAACGGTAATATGTTGACCAATTATGATACGCATTCAGTGCCCACAATTGTGCCTCATATTCATACCCACCAATATGATATGCAGCTGAATTTCTCTGAAAGATGACTATTTTGCATTGGTGTTCAACTGAGCAACTATAATTTTTAGACAAATAAGGTTTGTCGAAGAGCTATTCGTTCAAGACTAGCGACGTACACACATCAGTTTCATCAATCAAATGTTCAATTTATGAACACAGTTTGTGATTTGTCTAGTAGAGCTGGCGCTTACGAATTATTTAAGCACCAAAGTCAAACTTGCAGTGATCGTCTTAAACATGAGTTACTTCACAAAATTATTTTTGATTTCACTGTTGATGATAATATCAACATGTAAGTTAACGATTTCAATTATTTTTTCTGTCATTTTCCGTTACGAATTCAAAAAGGTTAATTTTTACAAAAACACACATTATAAAAAAACGAGTTCTTTCGAAATCATCGAAAAAGTGTCAAGTATTTTGATACATATTGATATATGATACATTCATGTTCTTTGTGAATTGATAATCAAAGTTCACCATCAGTACACAGAGATCAGAAGAGAAAGTTTCAGCTTCTTTCTTCTAAGCTCCATGTAAAAATATGACAGCGCATGAAAATAGACCATATTAAGTGAACAGTCAATTTACGAACTTCACTTTAAGGAAAAATGTAATGATCAATGTGGCAGTGAAATATTCAAGATTTTACCATGTTTGTTCATATTACACATAGAGATATTATTCTTATATCATTCCAGACACTGCAAAAGGATTAAATATAGACTGTGAATTCTCGTCTGCGCATTATTATTTCAGCGTATATATGAATATCTCTCAGCATTCAAAACACAGTTTGCATGGTATAAAGATGAAATCTCTTGTCAGGATCACAATGTTTGCTTCATTTCGCATTTCATATACGAATCTTTGTCAAAGATCGATAATGCAATGAGGTGGAACCCAGCAAGTGCGAATCATCTAGTTCGAAATTGAAGGCACAATATTGTTCAATCTAGGTAGACGGTATGCTCGATAGTAATTTATTCCATTTCATTCGTGCATTTGAGTGAGCAAACAGTTCTTCGTTGATTATACACACTTACAATTCTGGCCTGACAAGAATATCGAATACACAGTCTAAACTTGTCATACACCAACATTCTGAAGCATATATTTCCGAATACATATGTGATTATTCAAATTTGACATATTTATTGCATTCTGATGAACTTTATGTAAACAAATGACGTCTTATGAAATCGAACCGCAATAACTAAGCAGTCAGTTCAAGAACTTCACTATACTTCACGATATACTGCACTCATTCGGCATGATAATCAGGTTAATAAAATTATTTTCAGATTTCTCTGCACATCATGGATATCGTAAGTTTGAAACGACTAAAATAAAACAAACAAACTCATATTTTTAACGCATGAAACATTCTGAAATGTTGAGAAACTAAAACACATCATGAACGCAAACCATTTAATTGTGAATGTTCACTTTTCAATATCAAATTAAATAGCGTATTATGGTCTATCTGCACGTAAGTATACTGCGATGACATATTCCCTGCTCATAACAGTTATTCAATATATCCACCAATGTTTCCTAATTTGTAAATGATCTGAATTTTGCCGCCAGTTAAGATGTTGAAATTTCGTTTCACTCATCTGTTACACACAGTTTCACTTTCGAGTCGGGTTTGGTGTAACAAAGTTTGATAGGTGAATAAATTTGTCTGTGATGCAACACGCCAAAACATCCGTGAAAATCGTTCAGTGCTTTGTGGATACAGATTCATTTGAATTTAGTATAGTTATTCAACACATTGGTGATGATGCATTTCTGAATAAATCTTCGCATTTGCACATTATTCACTAAGAAGCCTAACTACAATTCTGTGACTAAGATCACCAATCCGGATATTGAATATTTGATAAATGTTTCCAGTAGCCAACCAAACACTTATTATTTAGGCGTTAAAATAATTTTCAGTTAGAAATCTTCTTTATTGTTTTCAGAAGATGCACGAAGAGGATGGGAAGGTATGTACTGTTTTATCTAATAAAGAAGACCGTGAATCAGTATTTGTTATCTCGTTACACAGGTCATTTAAAACGTAGCAACATATAATTATTTTCGAAGCTATTTTTCATGGAACTAGTTCGTTTGTATAGTTCTTCAATCTTCAAGAAGATTATCTTTGCGATCAACTGTGAGCATAGACGCATTGAGCTGCATATAGGAAAAGGGTTAGGAAAAGAGTTATTTTCATATTTTCAACGCTTTCGGTTGAAATCATCTCGTAGTTGAAAATAAGACCGATGTAATTTGAGGCTACTATGATACCTCATGCTGCGATCGCTTGAAGATTTACATATTAGGACGATCTTACAGTCGCAATGTAAATGTGATAGGTAGATAAATTTGTCTGTGAACAAACACACCAAAACTTCCGTGAAAATTATTCAGTGCTCCATGAAAACAGACACACGGGAAATCAGTAGAGTTATTCAACCCAATGGTGATGAAGCATTTCTGAATAAATAGTCATTCGTATATGCACAGTATTTACTGCAAAGTTTAACTACATCACGGTGTCTATCTAATGCTAATTTGTTGTTTAAAATATAAAGAATGACTCCTACAGTGATCTATTCCATATTTTATCATGCGTTTCAACTGTGTCAGTGAAAATTAGTAACATTATAATTTCAGAAGCAGCAGGAAGATATGAAGGAAGTTAGTTGTTGATCATACATTTAAACATCATTTCAAATTGGATAATTTCATATCGTTACGGAAGGCAGTTAGAATTTTACAACAAATAATTCAGAAGTTGTAAATGCTATATTCGATGTGACGATGAATTATTACATATTTCATCGTGGTTTTGCATATTTCTCAAATAGATATTATACTTCTCTCATTCCAGATAGTGAAGAAGGATATAATTTAGATTGTAAGTTCTGCTTTGAACATTAATATTTCAGCCTAATTATGAATATACCTTTATTATCTAATAGACAGTTCGTAAGTAACAAAAAAGTATTCGTCTTGCGGAGAGTGTCACTTGATGGTACTGATCAGTTTCTTTACGTCTTTGACATTAGAGAAGCTTCACGTACAGAGGAATCATTTCAACATACACATCTCTCTGAGTATAAAATAACTCCGTGCTAAAACATTATTGTGGTGATTTACATCGTTCCGCTCGTGTTCACGTCGCAGTGTCAGCATAGTCTGAGGATAGTTGAGGCCAATGTGACGTCACATGCTGCGTTCGTTTAGTGAAAGATTCAAGATTTCTATTTGGAATAAAACTCGTAGTCGCATATCATATACGAATCTTTGTCAAAGATCGATAATGCAATGAGGTGGAACCCAGCAAGTGCGAATCATCTAGTTCGAAATTGAAGGCACAATATTGTTCAATCTAGGTAGACGGTATGCTCGATAGTAATTTATTCCATTTCATTCGTGCATTTGAGTGAGCAAACAGTTCTTCGTTGATTATACACACTTACAATTCTGGCCTGACAAGAATATCGAATACACAGTCTAAACTTGTCATACACCAACATTCTGAAGCATATATTTCCGAATACATATGTGATTATTCAAATTTGACATATTTATTGCATTCTGATGAACTTTATGTAAACAAATGACGTCTTATGAAATCGAACCGCAATAACTAAGCAGTCAGTTCAAGAACTTCACTATACTTCACGATATACTGCACTCATTCGGCATGATAATCAGGTTAATAAAATTATTTTCAGATTTCTCTGCACATCATGGATATCGTAAGTTTGAAACGACTAAAATAAAACAAACAAACTCATATTTTTAACGCATGAAACATTCTGAAATGTTGAGAAACTAAAACACATCATGAACGCAAACCATTTAATTGTGAATGTTCACTTTTCAATATCAAATTAAATAGCGTATTATGGTCTATCTGCACGTAAGTATACTGCGATGACATATTCCCTGCTCATAACAGTTATTCAATATATCCACCAATGTTTCCTAATTTGTAAATGATCTGAATTTTGCCGCCAGTTAAGATGTTGAAATTTCGTTTCACTCATCTGTTACACACAGTTTCACTTTCGAGTCGGGTTTGGTGTAACAAAGTTTGATAGGTGAATAAATTTGTCTGTGATGCAACACGCCAAAACATCCGTGAAAATTGTTCAGTGCTTCATGAAAACCGAATATCATAAATCAGTACAGTTATTCTACCCAGTGATGATGAAACATTTATGAATAAATCTTCATTCGCATTTGCACAATATTGACTGGAAATGCTAACTACATCACTGTGTCTTCGTTTTCTTCTTTGGATGCTGAATGTATGTTGATCGACTCCTTCATTGATTTTTCCAATTTATTGTCATGTGTCTCAAATTTGTCAGCGAATTTATTTACATTTCAATTTCAGAAAAAATACTAAGTTATTTAGCAGGTTAGTTTTAATCATGCATTTAAATTTCGTTTCAAATTAGTTGAGTTACAATCTCATAGTAAAACTCAAACTACTGCGCAGAAAACAAACGGGATCTTTAACATTTAAGACTGATTTTGAATTCAATCTATTTTAACAGTGCTTTTGTTATGAGATATCAAAATATCATAGTTTTATGTTTCAAAATAGAAGAAAAAGAAACATATAATGATAAAAGTGCTGTATTCTACATTTAAAATTCATATTATATAAAGACGAAAGGCAGCATCAAAATATACCTAGAACAAATTATAATAAATTCGACTTCAAACTTCTATTACGGCCTAAATATGATCAATCAGCTCAATATTCAAACATCCAGCACGTCTGGGTCAACACAAATCATTACAAAATACACAGTTCTCTGAGTATGAAAGAAACCTGCTGAAACCATATAGTCGAAATTTATATTCTTCGCCTGTGTTCAAGCAGTGTTAGCATAATCTGAAAATAATTGAGGCGAATATGATGCTGTGTTCGTTTAGTGAAAGAAAGAAGAATAAAACTCGTAGTCGCATATCATATAAGAATTTGTAGCGAAGTTCGACGATGCAATGTGGTGGAATCCAACAATTGCCAATCATCTAGTTCAAAATTGAAGGCACAATATAGTTCAATCTAGGTAGATGGTATGCTGGATAGTAATTTATTCCAGTTCATTCGCGTGTTAATTGTGAATGAACAGGTTTACTGTGCGCAAGCTCACGATCAATTCTGACCTTACAAGGATATCCAATACACAGTCTGAAACATTCTTTCAACAAAATTGTGAAGCATATTTTTCTGAATACATCAATGATTATTCAGTGATGATATATTCATTGCGCATGATTGCTATTCACTTCGTCACCAGTCATATTCGATTTGTTCGTGATCCGAAATTGAAATTTCGTTTCACTCATCTGTTAGACTCAGTTTCACTTTTGAATCGAATTCGGTGTAACAAAGTGTGATAGGTAGATTAATTTGTCTGTGAAGCAAGACGCCAAAACATCCGTGAAAACTGTTCAGTGCTCCATGAAAACAGACACATGGGTAATCAGTGAAGGCTATCAAACCAGTTGTGACGAAGCGTTTCTGAATAAATAGTCATTCGTATATGCACAGTATTTACTGCAAAGGTTGACTACATTACTGTGACTACGAATATATATTTGCATGTTGAAAATGTAAAACCGACTTCATCAGTGAACTGTTAAATATTTTATCATGTGTTTCGACCTGTGTCAGTGAGAATTTTTATTGTGAAATTTTCAGAACAAACGAGAAGATCTCAAGCAGGTTAGTTGCGTGGAATCCACTACACAACCACATGAATTAGAATATGTCATCATGTTTAAAACGATAGTTGATATGTTTCAACAAACAATTCGTCTTGATGCGTCATTCTCACTCTGAGCCTGATCACTTTGTTTACTTACTCAACCTTCCAGAAGCTCAACATCCACAGAAATCATTTTACATTTCTTTTTTCTTAACTACTCATGGCTGTTTCATCGAATGAAGCAGTTTTCATCAACCAAATCTGTCTTCGGCTTCTCTATATAATTCGGTCCAATGTTTGTTCATTCCTCTCATATCTTTCTCTATTTTCCGGCATCACGTTTTTCCTTGGCCTTCCTCTTTTTCCCTTGACGGTTGCATGTAAGGTCTTGTCTCGTTACGCAGTAAGGTGCTTTTCGTAGTGTGTGTCCTATCCATTTCTACCGCTTCTTCCTGATTTCATCCACCACTGGAATCTGGTTTGTTCTCTCCCACAGTACGTTGTTGCTGATGGTGTCTGGTCAACCAATTCGAAGTGTTTTGCGTAGACAGCTGTTAATAAACACTTGTACCTTCTGGATGATGGCTTTCGTAGTTCTCCATGTTTCCGCTCCGTACAGAAGAACTGTCTTGACATATGTATTGAAAATCCTGATTTTGGTTTTGGTTGAAAATTGTTTGGAGTTGCAGATATTTTTCAAATGTAGTAATGCAGCCCTCGCTTTGCCGATCCGCGCCCTCACATCTGCAATGGATCCACCCTGATTGTCGATGATGTTGCCGAGATATGTAATCAAGAGTGATTCGGTTGGTGCACGTTATGTTGCACCGGAGAATTTTGCTTTTTCCTTTATGTATGTTGAGACGTACTGCTGCAGAGGCTGCTGCTACACTCTCTTGCATTTGTTGTTGAGTGTGCGATAGAAGAGCCAGGTCATCTGCGAAGTCCAGATCGTCCAATCTGATGGTACTTGTTCCTCATCCGAAAGCTTCTTGAAGAGGATATAAAATAGTCCCTTAAAGTGCTCTACCCACCTATTTCGCTATTCTTCAGTGTTGCTGATTGTTTTGCGTTCCTTGCTTTTCACTGGTCGATTTGGTTTACTATAGTTTTCGGGGAGCTCCTTTGTTGTTTCGTACAATTGCCTCAAGTTTCCTTCTCTTGCAGCCTTTTCCGCCGTCATTGCTAGATCTTCACATATTTTCGTTTGTCAGCTCTGATGCTCTGCTTTACTTCTCTGTTTGCTTCTGTGCTCTTATCTGGCTGACATTGATTGCTGCCTTCTTGTTCCTCCTTTCTTCAATTTTTGCAATAGTATCAACAGAGATCCATTCCTTGTGACGGTACTTCTTGTGACCCAGAACTTTGTGACATGTTGAAGTGATTGCCTCTGTAATCCCTTTCCAAGTATTCCCCAATGTTGCGTTCCCTCCATTGAGTATATCGTGCAAGGCCTGGAACCTATTGGTTAGGACTATCTTGAATTCGTTGAGCTTCATGGTATCCCGAGAAAAGGCCGTATTAAACTACTGTGATGTTGTCTTCCCCGTTGTCCAGTGCTTCTTTAGTTTCAGTTTCATTTTGGCGACAAGCAAGTGGTGATCTGAGGCTATATCAGCTCCTCTTTTGGTTCTCACATACTCCATGGTCGTTCTGAACATTTTTTTGATACAGATATGGTCAATTTGGTTTTGAGTAGTGTGGTCCGGTGAAATCCATGTGGCTTTGTGAATGCGTTTGTGCGGGAATATTGTGCCACCGATGACCAGTTTGTTGAAGGCACATAGGTTCGCAAATCTCTCACCGTTTTCGTTCCTTTCTCCCAGTCCATGTCGTCCCATGATGTCTTCATATCCAGTGTTGTCCATTTCAACCTCGGCATTTAGGTCTCCCATAAGAATCGTCAAACCCTTTGGTGAACATTTCTCGACGATTGACTGCAGCCTTTCGTAGAATTGATCTTTAACGTCGTCAATGTAGTCATTGGTAGGTGCATAAAATTGAATGACGTTCATTGTGATGTCCTCTTTCTTTGATTTGAAGGATTCTATAATGATCCTTGGTCCATGAGATTCCTATCCTATCAAGTGCCTTCTGTGTATGTTTGGACAGCATCAGTGCAACTCCTTGTGTATGTGAAGCATTTTCCTCTTCATGACCAAAGTATAACAGCAGTTCCCCTGAAGCTAGTCTCCCACAATGTACGAACGTTTCATGTACCTAAAAAGATGGTTGCTCTGGTTGTCAGAAGAGGCATAGGCCCCGCGACTTCCGAGGGAACAAGGCTTTCATCACGCGACGTCATAATTCTTCTTCATACTCCCAGGGCAAAGTTAAAATGGTTTGGATTAATTTTTCTGCTTCTTTTGCAGGCTAAATTACGACGAAAGTTAGTCGCCAACCCCATATCTAACCCTCCTACTATATCAGGGCTTAGGACCGGCAGTAGCCCCTAAGGTTCCACTGGCGGAGTTAACATACACATCTCTCTGAGTATAAAATAACTCCATGCTAAAACAATATTGTGGTGATATACATCGTTCCGCTCGTGTTCACGTCGCAGTGTCAGCATAGTCTGAGGATAGTTGAGGCCAATGTGACGTCACATGCTGCGTTCGTTTAGTGAAAGATTCAAGATTTCTATTTGGAATAAAACTCGTAGTCGCATATCATATACGAATCTTTGTCAAAGATCGATAATGCAATGAGGTGGAACCCAGCAAGTGCGAATCATCTAGTTCGAAATTGAAGGCACAATATTGTTCAATCTAGGTAGACGGTATGCTCGATAGTAATTTATTCCATTTCATTCTACTGTTCTGCGCTCTTTCGTAACAAATTTTATAAAAAAATTTTCATATTTCTCAGAACATCGTCTACATCGTAAGTTTAACGCATGCATCATTCTCCATTGTTGAGAAACTAAAACTTATCATGTACAAAAACTAATTAATTGCAAATGTTCACTTTTCATTTGCAAACTATATAGCGTTTTATGTTCCAACTGTACGTAAGTATACTGCGATGACATATTCCCTGCTCATAACAGTTATTCAATATATCCACTAATGTTTCCTTATTGGTAAATCATCCTAATTTTGCCGTCAGTTAAGATGTTGAAATTTCGTTTCACTCATCTGTTACACACAGTTTCACTTTCGAGTCGGGTTTGGTGTAACAAAGTGTCATAGGTAGATAAATTTGTCTGTGATGCAACACGCCAAAATGTCCGTGAAAATCGTTCAGTGCTTCATGAAAACCGAATATCATAAATCAGTACAGTTATTCAACCCAGTGATGATAAAGCATTTCTGAATAAATCTTCATTCGCATTTACTGCGAATGTTAAGTTCATCACTGTGTTAGGTAAATTATTTACATTTCAATTTCAGATGAAGCACTAAGATATATAGGAGGTGAGTTTTATTTATGTTATAAATTTCCTTTCGAAATCAGATGGGTTCCGTTCTGTTAGTAAAATTCAGAGTATTGCGCAGAGAACAAATAGGATCTAAAAAATTTTTAAGATTGATTCAAAATAAATCTGTTTCGACCGTGCTGTTTTTTATAAGATATAGAGTAATCATAGTGAAAACGTTCCACATAGAAGCAGACGTAAAAAATTAGATTGAAAGCAATGTTTGTTATATTTAATAACTTACACATTTTTGAAACCATGAACCGATCAATGTTAGACCACCAATAGAAACCTGGAAGCACTGGACGGCCGTTTCGTCCTGGTATGGGACTCCTCAGCAGTGCGCATCCACGACTCCTGCACCCCGCAGGATTCGAACCCAGGAACTTCGGTAACTACCGAAGACTGTGTATGAGGTTGCGCAACTCCGTGAATTTGATCAAGTGAGACATTAACACCGTTAGATACCGGCTCAGTGGTCTATCGGTTAGGGCGTTCGCGCACAATACCCAAGGTCCTGGGTTCGAATCCTGCGGGGTGCAGGAGTCGTGGATGCGCACTGCTGAGGAGTCCCATACCAGGAAGAAACGGCCGTCCAGTGCTTCCAGGTTTCTAATGGTGGTCTAACATTGATCGGTTCATGGTTTCAAAAATGTGTAACTTAACAATCTTCACAACCCCGTAATGTAAATATTTAATAACTCACAAATATATATATGTAAAGAAAAATCAAAATAAAAAAAGAACACCTTATTAAAATTCGAATTACCGTCTTAAAGACGGAATGAATTAAAGAATTATTTCAAAAAAAATAAACACCACGTATAACAAACATAAAATATAACGATATCCACAAAATGCTGAGCAAAAAATATTTCCTTGCTAAAATATTATTGTCGTAATTCACATGTTTTCGCTTCTGTTCACGTCGTAGTGTAACCATTGTCTAAGGATAGTTGAGGCGAATGTGATGTCACATGCTGCGTTTGTTTAAAGAAGGTCTCCAATTTTACATATTCGGACGATCTTACAGTCTCAATGTAAACAATTGAAATTCGGCTGAGGGAAGAGAAGCAATGTAGTGAAACGTTTAAATTGCGAATCATCTAGTTCGAACTTGAAGGCACAATATAGTTCAATCTAGGTAGATGGTATGCTGGATAGTAATTTATTCCATTTCATTCGCGTGTGAATTGTGAATGAACAGGTTTACTTTGCGCAAGCTCACGATCAATTCTGACCTTACAAGGATATCCAATACACAGTCTGAAACATTCTTTCAACAAAATTGTGAAGCATATTTTTCTGAATACATCAATGATTATTCAGTGATGATATATTCATTGCGCATGATTGCTATTCACTTTGTCACCAGTCATATTCGATTTGTTCGTGATCCGAAATTGAAATTTCGTTTCACTCATCTGTTACACACAGTTTCATTTCGAGTCGGATTCGGTGTAACAAAGTGTGATAGGTAGATAAATTTGTCTGTGAAGCAAGACGCCAATCATCCGTGAAAACTATTCACTGCTCCATGAAAACAGACACATGGGTAATCAGTGAAGGCTTTCAAAGCAGTTGTGACGAAGCGTTTCTGAATAAATAGTCATTCGTATATGCACAGTATTTACTGCAAAGGTTGACTACATTACTGTGACTACGAATATCTATTTGCATGTTGAAAATGTAAAACCGACTTCATCAGTGAACTGTTAAATATTTTATCATGTGTTTCGACCTGTGTCAGTGAGAATTTTTATTGTGAATTTTTCAGAACAAACGAGAAGATCTCAAGCAGGTTAGTTGCGTGGAATCCACTACACAACCACATGAATTAGAATATGTCATCATGTTTGAAGCGATAGTTGATAATTTTCACAAACAATTCGTCTTGATGCGTCATTTTCTCTCTGAGCCTGATCACTTTGTTTACTTACTCAACCTTCCAGAAGCTCAACATCCACAGCAATCATTTCAACATACACATTTCGCTGAATATATAACAACACCGTGCTAAAACATTATTGTCGTAATTCACATGTTTTCGCTTCTGTTCACGTCGTAGTGTAACCATTGTCTAAGGATAGTTGAGGCGAATGTGATGTCACATGCTGCGTTTGTTTAAAGAAGGTCTCCAATTTTACATATTCGGACGATCTTACAGTCTCAATGTAAACAATTGAAATTCGGCTGAGGGAAGAGAAGCAATGTAGTGAAACGTTTAAATTGCGAATCATCTAGTTCGAACTTGAAGGCACAATATAGTTCAATCTAGGTAGATGGTATGCTGGATAGTAATTTATTCCATTTCATTCGCGTGTGAATTGTGAATGAACAGGTTTACTTTGCGCAAGCTCACGATCAATTCTGACCTTACAAGGATATCCAATACACAGTCTGAAACATTCTTTCAACAAAATTGTGAAGCATATTTTTCTGAATACATCAATGATTATTCAGTGATGATATATTCATTGCGCATGATTGCTATTCACTTTGTCACCAGTCATATTCGATTTGTTCGTGATCCGAAATTGAAATTTCGTTTCACTCATCTGTTACACACAGTTTCATTTCGAGTCGGATTCGGTGTAACAAAGTGTGATAGGTAGATAAATTTGTCTGTGAAGCAAGACGCCAATCATCCGTGAAAACTATTCACTGCTCCATGAAAACAGACACATGGGTAATCAGTGAAGGCTTTCAAAGCAGTTGTGACGAAGCGTTTCTGAATAAATAGTCATTCGTATATGCACAGTATTTACTGCAAAGGTTGACTACATTACTGTGACTACGAATATCTATTTGCATGTTGAAAATGTAAAACCGACTTCATCAGTGAACTGTTAAATATTTTATCATGTGTTTCGACCTGTGTCAGTGAGAATTTTTATTGTGAATTTTTCAGAACAAACGAGAAGATCTCAAGCAGGTTAGTTGCGTGGAATCCACTACACAACCACATGAATTAGAATATGTCATCATGTTTGAAGCGATAGTTGATAATTTTCACAAACAATTCGTCTTGATGCGTCATTTTCTCTCTGAGCCTGATCACTTTGTTTACTTACTCAACCTTCCAGAAGCTCAACATCCACAGCAATCATTTCAACATACACATTTCGCTGAATATATAACAACACCGTGCTAAAACATTATTGTCGTAATTCACATGTTTTCGCTTCTGTTCACGTCGTAGTGTAACCATTGTCTAAGGATAGTTGAGGCGAATGTGATGTCACATGCTGCGTTTGTTTAAAGAAGGTCTCCAATTTTACATATTCGGACGATCTTACAGTCTCAATGTAAACAATTGAAATTCGGCTGAGGGAAGAGAAGCAATGTAGTGAAACGTTTAAATTGCGAATCATCTAGTTCGAACTTGAAGGCACAATATAGTTCAATCTAGGTAGATGGTATGCTGGATAGTAATTTATTCCATTTCATTCGCGTGTGAATTGTGAATGAACAGGTTTACTTTGCGCAAGCTCACGATCAATTCTGACCTTACAAGGATATCCAATACACAGTCTGAAACATTCTTTCAACAAAATTGTGAAGCATATTTTTCTGAATACATCAATGATTATTCAGTGATGATATATTCATTGCGCATGATTGCTATTCACTTTGTCACCAGTCATATTCGATTTGTTCGTGATCCGAAATTGAAATTTCGTTTCACTCATCTGTTACACACAGTTTCATTTCGAGTCGGATTCGGTGTAACAAAGTGTGATAGGTAGATAAATTTGTCTGTGAAGCAAGACGCCAATCATCCGTGAAAACTATTCACTGCTCCATGAAAACAGACACATGGGTAATCAGTGAAGGCTATCAAACCAGTTGTGACGAAGCGTTTCTGAATAAATAGTCATTCGTATATGCACAGTATTTACTGCAAAGGTTGACTACATTACTGTGACTACGAATATCTATTTGCATGTTGAAAATGTAAAACCGACTTCATCAGTGAACTGTTAAATATTTTATCATGTGTTTCGACCTGTGTCAGTGAGAATTTTTATTGTGAATTTTTCAGAACAAACGAGAAGATCTCAAGCAGGTTAGTTGCGTGGAATCCACTACACAACCACATGAATTAGAATATGTCATCATGTTTGAAGCGATAGTTGATAATTTTCACAAACAATTCGTCTTGATGCGTCATTTTCTCTCTGAGCCTGATCACTTTGTTTACTTACTCAACCTTCCAGAAGCTCAACATCCACAGCAATCATTTCAACATACACATTTCGCTGAATATATAACAACACCGTGCTAAAACATTATTGTCGTAATTCACATGTTTTCGCTTCTGTTCACGTCGTAGTGTAACCATTGTCTAAGGATAGTTGAGGCGAATGTGATGTCACATGCTGCGTTTGTTTAAAGAAGGTCTCCAATTTTACATATTCGGACGATCTTACAGTCTCAATGTAAACAATTGAAATTCGGCTGAGGGAAGAGAAGCAATGTAGTGAAACGTTTAAATTGCGAATCATCTAGTTCGAACTTGAAGGCACAATATAGTTCAATCTAGGTAGATGGTATGCTGGATAGTAATTTATTCCATTTCATTCGCGTGTGAATTGTGAATGAACAGGTTTACTTTGCGCAAGCTCACGATCAATTCTGACCTTACAAGGATATCCAATACACAGTCTGAAACATTCTTTCAACAAAATTGTGAAGCATATTTTTCTGAATACATCAATGATTATTCAGTGATGATATATTCATTGCGCATGATTGCTATTCACTTTGTCACCAGTCATATTCGATTTGTTCGTGATCCGAAATTGAAATTTCGTTTCACTCATCTGTTACAAACAGTTTCACCTTTGAATCGAATTCGGTGTAACAAAATGTGATAGGTAGATAAATTTGTCTGTGAAGCAAGACGCCAATCATCCGTGAAAACTATTCACTGCTCCATGAAAACAGACACATGGGTAATCAGTGAAGGCTTTCAAAGCAGTTGTGACGAAGCGTTTCTGAATAAATAGTCATTCGTATATGCACAGTATTTACTGCAAAGGTTGACTACATTACTGTGACTACATATATCCAATTAATTTTGAATATGTTGAAACCTGTTTCTTCCTTTTTCTTTTCTTCATTACATTATGTATTTTTTTCTGTCTGTTTAATACTTTTACCTTATTATATCGGAAGCCTCGCGAAGAGATCCACGTAATTTGTTGTCATTCATTCATATACAGATCTTTCTTATTTTTATTGTTGTTCTCTTACGGATGGCATTCAGCATTTTTCAAATATATTTTGGTGTGTGAATATTTTTATCTATATCGGTGAAGTTTATAATATTTTATCGTGGTTCTTAGTATTTCCATAATGATATTAACTTTTATCATTGCAGGTCGCGGAAGTGAATTCCTTGTCGATCGTGAGCTTTCTTTGGACAATAAACCTTCGCCCTAATTCTTAATATGTCATCTCGTTTCTGATAACATTTGGAATTTTTCAACAAACAATTCGTCTTGATGCATCATTTTCTCTCTCAGCCTAGTCATTTTGTTTACTTCTTCAAACCTCCAGTAGCTCAAAGTGCACAGAAATCATTTCAGCATACACATACAAACATTATTCCCGGAATTCACATCATTTCGCTTGTGTTCACGTCGTAGTGTAAGCATAGTCTGAGGATATTTGAGGCGAATGTGATGTCACATGTTTCGTTTGTTAGGTGAAAGATTCACGATTTTTATATGGAATGGAACTCGTCGTCGCATTTCATATAAGAATCTTAAGCAAAGTTCGATAATGCAATTTGGTGGAGCCTATCAATTGCGAATCATTTTCTCCGTACTTTAAGGTCTCATTCATGTCGACTCTATGCTGTGTCATTTCTTTGTTATGATTTCTTTTACTACGCGTTCTGGTGTTACGAAAAAGCTTTTTTCATTTGATCACGACTAAATCTCACCTGTGTTTTGTCGATTACGTTGTACCGGTTTTATATACTTCACAGTTTTCTATTGAAGATCTGCATCACACTCTTGTAAGTTGACATATCATCATTCGTCTTTTTATTGTTTGCTGTGTATTGTAACTATTTATTCCCATTATTCGAATTTGAAATATATTTGCGGTTTGTACATTTTTCACCGTTTTATCAAGCTTTTTAAGGTTTTATGTTGATGTCTTTTTCTCTCAGTTTATAAGACATGTTATGTTGGTGATGTACGAATTTGTCAACTGTAAATACCCTCTAATACTGAATATGTAATCACGCTACACAAACGTTCTCTAATTTTAATTTGCAACTCGTCTAAAGTCCACTTAACAGTCGTTTTACTTTTCGAAGATTTTTTTCGTCGCCTTCATGACAGAGTCAATCGTCTTGTGCAGCAATCCATTTGCAGGCATTTGATTCGCTGAAACCGCATTGTGACCAATATTTGTCAGCTGAGATAGTCGAAACGTACAAACATGAATGTCTCAACGATCGGCTTGCTATTATTCACATTCAAACGCATTTATTCACCATGTTCACCTCCTATGACCATTTGTCATTCCAAATCAATATCATGTGTGCATATCTTGTCGAGAATAAAAATGATGTTTTCATCAAATTTCAGGCCGCGCAATATGTCCTAAATCAGGTAAGCAACGATATCCGATATTCAATTGTTTAAGAAAATCTCGACGCCAGAAAGTGTTCATTTACCATATGAGACACAGACTGAAATGTTTGACTGAATGAAATGAGTTTCACACCCGAGGCAGTGCAGTGAGAATTTACTGCTTTTTAAGAGACTACAAGACAAAAAGTCTGTCGCCTTAAACACGAGTTTCATTGTTTTTCTGGATAAAATCTATATTTCGTTGAAATTAATGTCACATAATTTTGTTTCGAGAAATCTAATGCGTGATCAATTTAGATGCAGTTGTAGTTTTACCTATTCACTAAATTTTTTCCCCTTGAAATATGTCTTGATCGACGAACATTTTTTCATGATATATTCAGCTGTCCAAGTGATGTTTTGTCTTTTATTCATTTGTAGATAAACTGTGAATACATATTTCAACATGTAGACTAGTTAAAGTAGATTAGAAAACCTCTCAAATATAAATTTTCATAATAAACACCTTGTTTTGTTATTTAAATTAGTCCAAAACTCCAAAAATATGTGAATCCATAAAAAGACATTTTGTTCTTTTCTTTCTTGTGCACCGTTTACATAGTTTCAATACACAAGTGAGCACATAAGTAACAGTAAGGATTCCGGAGTTGTCTTATTTCATATACCAGCGAGCAGCTTTAAAACACACCACTTGATGATAGGAACAAATATTGTTGATGTGATATATTCACAGCGGTTGAGTATGATAGCTGCCGTACATGAAGGATAGTCTTGCGTTTTCTAGACTAGAAGTGCAGATGAAAGAACGTTATTAAAATGATATCAAAAATGTCCACTGAAATGTTTCGCTTCAAGTTTTATGTCACATCCAGCAACACTCGTTTCATATACTGTCAGTGTTTTTATTCATCTATGGTGACACCTAGTGATAAAAATCTATCCATATGCACGGTAACTGGCAACGCATTTATCGTGAGATCTTTTGAGTGCTGATCAGTTCAATGGTTGTGTATTCACCGAATGAGTGAGAATAGGCTTGAAATGTATTTCGAAAGAATAAGAGTATGCCTCGTTCGACACAAGCGTATCATCGAAAATTTTAATTTCTAGATGATTTGTTTATTGAAGAAAATAATTTCTAGTGTGTAATTCGTTGCACTGGATGTCTAGAAACTCAAAATCCTAGAGATTTTTGTCGGTAATTACGCAGCAAAGCTATGAACATTTTGAGAGATTGATCTTATGCAGTAGGTTAGCATTCTCAATTCTTCTATTCACAAGCTACTGATATTGCAGTTATGACAATTTAATTTCTAGAACATTTGTCTATTGAAGACAATATTTTCTAGTGTGTTATTTGTTGCACTGGAAGTTTAGAAACGCAAAATCATATAGATACTTATGTGTAATAACGTTTACGCAGATCTTGTGCAGCTTCGTATGCTATAGCGTAACTGTTTGAAGTCACTGAAATCTGATAAACAGGAAGAAAAAAAGTGCTAACTATCAGGCCTATAACATATAATTTGATTGTGGTACATAATATTTGACACTTTCGCATCATACAGTTACCCTTCAAAAAGTACATTTTTAATAAATACGGACACTGGTTTATACCTTTGTTTGCTGAGGTTGCGTTTGAGCATAACTGTGATCATCGCATTGCTTTAATTTGTTACTCCATCCCATGACATTTGAGTAATGGCTCCTTGGGTCACAGAGGTTGCAAATATCCTAATATTCATCGGTTTGAAATTTTAGCTTCAGCACGGCAGATTTTATAGAGTTTGCTAACATCACTAATATCAACAAGCTAACGAATTATTTTCATGCGTTAGTCAGCACATCCTGTACAGAAACGGGTTGCTAAACGAGGGTAAGCCAGAAAAATTCTTTTTGAAAATATAAGCTATGGGATCTGAATTGCCTTCATTTATTAGAGTTGAGAATGCCAGATTCAGTAAACGTCACAAACAGCTACAGTAACAAATTATCAAGACACGGCGAACGACCGCATAATGCGAGAGACCGAGAGGACGATATATCAAAAGATCATGACAGATTCCAAATATATTGTAAATTAGCGATCAAGTGATACAAGATTTGTACCAGCTTTTTCGTGTTTTTAAATGCTGAGTAATCCAGGTTACGCCTAACATTTTGGTTTCTCTGCGTTAAACAGTGATGTTGAACAGTGGAAGGACGCTCGTGCGATACCAAGCTTATTAGCTAATATGTATATACTGACATGCTACACTTAATACTCTCAGATTCGGCTTTTGTCATCCTTTAGCATCTGTTATTTCATTCTTTATTTTTTAGTACCAATATGCATGAATATGTATCCAAATGGATGTGTTAATGTCATCTTAACACTGAAAATTGGACACCGTATAATGTAACTTGCGCGGAAAGTAGGAATGTCAATCCTCAATTTGCTATCATGTTTTATTCGTTGTCGAATATATATGACTACATCGATTCTTCTGAACAGGAGCTGCTATATGAGCACTGATTCCGTATTTTTTCCGCTCCAATCTAAGTCTTTGGGTATGTCCGATGCATGATAGTACAGTCATGTGCCTGCCCTCAAGCTCGTCGATAGATCTCCTTGTATTTATGTACCTTCTATTTTGCGTCAGTATTCTGCCTCAGGGATGTCTTATTACCTGACGTTATGTCACCTAATTGTAATCACTTAAAGAAAGTTATTGCACGTAAGATAAGGGGAAACTTTCTATCACAACCGGCACAAGCGGTTAATCATATTACAGTTCAGAATACATGTTTATCAAATATATTCTTGAAACTATCCATTCAGAAGATGTGGTCTCTTCTGCTCTGAAAGCATTCTGAATTACCTTACACGTTTTTGTGAAAAACGTGTCTGGCCCTTGATAATTGAGGTATGCTAAGAATTCATCGAAGGATTTCTCCAGGCACTTGATGGTGATGTTTCTATAAGATTCTGGTGTTGGTATATTTCGATGTTTCGTTATCAGAACACCTCTGACCATCTTATTGAATCTGTCTTTCTAAAGTTTAGACTTTATTCCTACAGAACATTTAGTTTATCGTCTTTGCACCCGTTCGGGAGGTTTATGTAACTTTAAACAATAGGAGTGCAGCGATTTTTGAACCTTAGGTTGTGGTCATGCGTGCGTATTCAAGAGAGGTAGAAATGATTGTGAGGAGATTAAACCTATTCATCTTCGTACAAAACTTGCCTTGGTCTTGGTTGCATCTCTTATGTAGTTTAATATTTTTAACGGGTAGGTTGTTACTGACGGTATCCAGTTAATGGTTCCAAAGTATTTCGTTTGCCCGTCCTTGCACCTGAAAACTGACGAGCTCGGGTAGGTTGGAACATCTTGTAGGAAAACATCTCGTTACTAAAAGCTGAATCTGAAAAAAACAATTTGTGGAAATTTTTCCTCCGAGAGCTTCAGTGTACGCATATTGACGAGCTGCTGTAAATCATATTGAAGCATATCTCCTCGGACAATACATGACAAATGTGTTTACTGCTAATACGAGAAATCGTTGTGTAGCTTCTAGGGAATCTCCGCAAGTTGTGACAGAAAGAAGGGATTATTCAAACAGCTTCAAAAACAGGAAGACAGAACCTTGTGATATTTAGACCGATTGAAACACATTGGGTTTGACGTGTTAAAATAGACCATCTTTACAAACAAAATGCGACATATTTCAGGCAGTAAGGAACTGCAAATATCAAGTTTTTCTAAATGAAGACTTGAGATTGATCTCCTTCTTTTGCCTGTATATGGTTTTAAACGCTGGATAATTCTCGCTTAGAATATCGAAAGATTAGGGTGGTGTTTTCGGAAGTGTAGAGAAAATGACACTACAATATGCGCAATGTGTAAGATTTAACGATAAATAAGACGCTGTTTTATTTGTATAACAAATGGAAGAATTTACTGACATTCGGGCTGTTGGAATAAATTCATAATTCGAAATTGTAGCTTGAAATCGTTACGGCATCCTGGATTGCCGATTGTATTTGTTCATAATTCGACTCCTTTTTTTGTTTTCACATATTCCTGTCGCCGATAAATGAAACTCACATATCCGGCCAAGACATTTTTTAAGATGAGCTCTCTCCATATTTTTTAAAGCCGGATTTTATTCGTTCGATTCTTTTTCTACCGATTTATGTTGTTGATTTTTTCTGATCATATCTTTACTTTGATTTAAAAAGTTTCATGTTAGCAGTGGAATTACTCCATAAATAAACTTTGCTAGATAACATCCTATATCATTTTTGTTCTGAGTTGAACCCCTCTGACTTTGGTTGTATTTGGCGGCAATTCGTATCAAGAGACTCAATGCTCAAAAAGATTCAGGTTAGAGTCCGAAAATAGGCATTTTTCATTACCACTGCCACAAACATTCGCTGGAATCTGTAAAAGCAGATTACAATGTAACTGAAAAAAACTTCAATTTAGAAGTAATCTTACAATATCGAAGTGTATGTATGCGGATTTAGATGCAAGATAACAGAAATAACTAATCACGGGACTTCTTTTAGAATGAAATTTGGAGTTTTTAACCTTGGGCATGCGTGTATTCAAATAAATGCATCTCAATTAACGATCAGCCTAGCAAAGCCCACACCGGTTTGTGAGATTGTGGTCTTTATTCCCGAATTTGATGTACAGCTCATGGTTTCAAGAACCTTTCGTCTAACTGACTTCAAAATAAACGGTCATGATTGAGTCACCTTTGCTGCTTTCTGACAATGCATGCACTTTCCAAACAACTATATGATAGATCGATTAGGACCCAGGATACATTACTCCTGGATTTCATTCAGGAGGTACTGTTTGAAAACTTTAGAAGGAAGGGATTCCGGCACAACCACTTTTTTTCCAAACATCAAACAGTCGTTTACTATGAATAATGAATGTCGCCGCTGACAGGGCTGTTTCGTGTCACGATCAAACACCTTACATCCCAAACCGTTGAGGACATAGCTAATTGCAATCTTAATGATGGGGTCGTTCGTTTTGTATATCTGTTGAAGACACTGGCAATGCTTGTTTCGCAGTTGTCAGGTAACATTCCTCGTGGTCTGCCGAGGACGGATATGCGCATACAATGTTTCTGCAGTCTTCACTTGAACAGTAATGATTCCTGATAAAGCATCTGCCAGATCGAATGGTGGAGTGCGACGGTATTTGACTTCGAAAAGTACCGAGGCCCATCGCTGAAGATGATTAGCAGAATGAGCTGTAATTCCAGATTTTGAAACGAATACTCCTAGCAGGAGCTTGTGATCCGTGGCATATTATCTGTGCCATAACATTCTATTTTTATTTCGCTCACTTGACCTCTGCGCTTCAACGTCTCAATGACCAGTTTGTTTCACGCATCTTTGAATCGTCTATCTGCTAAATGGAGGAAAACTTTTGTTTCAAGCCATGACACGATATGCTATCTTGTTCAACCTTTGAGCTTCAATCCATCATGTGACATGAGCAGATAACTGTTGATGCGCTTCATATAATATAAACATGAACGAGAGTGAACAGCGTTTTTATAACTGTATTTTACTTTATACAGGAAGAAAGCTAACAGCCCATAAAGCAAATCCAAAGTGAAGACATTTGTCAAGTGACTTCTAGGGATCTAATTTACCGAACAATTTTACTGTGAATAATACTTACTTATTTACTTACTTACGCCTGTTACCCCCAATGGAGCATAGGCCGCTCGCCAGTTTTCTCCAACCAACTCTGTCCTGGACTTCCCTCTCCAGTTCTGTCCAATGTTAGTTCATTCTTCGCACATCTTTCTCTATTTCTCTGCGTTATGTGTTCCTTGGCCTTCCTCTTTTCATTTTGCCTTGAGGGTTCCAATTGAGGGCTTTTCTCGTGACGCAGTTAGGTGCTTTTGTAGTGTGTCCTATCCACTTCCACCGCTTCTTACTGACTTCCTCCTCCACTGGAATCTGGTTTGTTCTCTCCCACAGTTCGTTGTTGCTGATGGATGACGTTCATTGTAATGTCCGCTTTCTTTGTTTTGAAAGATGCCAAAATGATCCTTGGTCCATGAGATTCCCATCCTATCAGTGCCTTTTGTGCATGTTTGGACAGCATCAGTGCAACTCCTTGTGTATGTGAAGCATTTTCCTCTTCATGACCGGAGTATAACAGCAGTTCCCCTGAAGCTAGTCTCAGTTGTCCTACCTGTGTCCAATGCGTTTCACTGATTCCAAGCATCTCGAAGTTGTATCTTTTCATTTGTGCTGCAACTTGAAATAGTCTTCCAGTCTCCTACAATGCACGAACGTTCCATGTACCTAAAAGAATGGTTGCTCTGGTTGTCAGAAGAGGCATCAGCCCCGTGACTTCCGAGGGAACTCGGCTTTCATCACGAGACGTCATAATTCTTCTTCCAACTCCTAGGGTAGAGTTAAAATGGTCTGAATCATTTTTTTCTGGTTAGCGATTTTTGGCAAGTTAGTTTTTGACGGAATGGGGTCACCAACCCCATATCCAACCCTCCTCCTTTACCCGGGCTTGGGACCGGTAGTAACCCCGAAGGTTTAACTGGCGGAGTTTTACTGTGAACATAGCCTAGTTAAATTTCTGTCTGAATTTCTGTGCAAAACAAACATTGTTTATCTTCATGATAATGCATCTCATCAAACTTTACAGATCTTATATAGCCGAGATACCACTTAACTGATATGCATTCATATCGATTTCTTTGTTGTAGCAGACAGACAGATTTGTAGCTTTAGAAAAAACGCAACTACGAGAAATATGCTGTCTATGAAGTAGTAGCTCACCTTTAAGATGTCAACTACAAAAGAAATCTCTCTTGAAATTATTTTTTTATTCATATTCATGTTAATATTCTCCACAAAACACTCTTTTTTATAAGAGAAATGTAAAGTTGACAGTTTTTAACATGATTCATTGATGACCAATTCATAAATTGCCTTGTTTAAATAAGTATTTTATTTCCCCTGTATTGGTAAAATACACAAACGCAAACACACTCACACACACACAGTGATAGAATGAAGTAAACAAACGTATTCAATTCACTTTATAATACGTTTTCTTTTGATAAATGAGAAAGCTTTACAAATGGCAAGAATTGAAAAATTATGTAATAAGACGAATGATAATATTTTAATAATAATAATAATAACAATAATAAATAATTATATTCTATTCAGTATACTTCATGCAAACATATATACTTGCATGCAGTGAATAATAGATAGATATGTGTGCTTGACTAATAATTGATTAGTCAATGTCTGTCTTTCTCTTTTAGAGTTATTGTCAATATTTCTATAAATTTTTTGTTGAATAGCTAAATTTCAGAGTAATGCTTTTATTTTTATTTTCTATTGTAAAAAAAAAAATTTGTTCAGGAAAACTTTACATTGTCCATTAAAATAGTGATTATTATTGTTGTTGAATAATTGGTGAGAGACATGGATGTATTGTTTGTTTGTGAGTAGTATATATTGCAACTTTAGTTATCATGTCTATTACTTTGATGTGTTTGCAGTTGAAAAGTATACTAGATTATTTGTAAGATTTCATACTGGTATTTAGAAAACTGTTACATTATAGCCTTGTGTTGATTTGTTTTGTAACTGAGATAAATCTAAAAGAACAAAAATAATAAAGTTAGAAAATTTAAGCAATGTGTTTTTGACTACTTGTAAGTAGTCAAATGAAACATAGAAAGTAATATGGAATATGTGTCTTATGATTGTATCTACCTGTTAAATCCGGTCAAAACCTTAATGCTTACACTTGTGAAAGAGACTTAACCGTTTATTACCAAACTTATGTAATCTCTTGAATTTGGAAACTGGGGTAAATTTTTTATCCTACATAACATTTAGTAGTGAGAATATATAGTGTTCATACAGTCACCTTAGAATTCCGGGTTAGTTAATTGAATACAAAAAAGGTAGCCATGTGATTGAGATTGTTCTGTAAACTTGTCTTGTTTGGGTGTTGTTCGGATTAACATGATAAATAATGTAACTGTATGAACTTGAATGAATTGGATTACCCTTATAGGAAAATCGATAGACTTGATTTTCACAAAGCATGTATGTATATCAACGATGCATTCCTAACATTCAGTGAAAAAAATTGTTAAGTATGAAGCTAAGCCTCACTATTCTAGTTTGTTCATACAGCGAAGAGTCACTTATTCAATGAACCTGATTCAATATCATTCTTTCTTAAAAGTAACTACTGGAACAATCAGGCTAAAATGATGTCGGCAGTCACACCTTCAATCAACCAGACAAATATTATTTTTTGAACAGATTGATACTTCGACAATATCAAAAAGTAACTAATTCAAAAAGTATTCTTTCATAAGTTCCGAATGGTTAATATTCAACTTCATCAACAGCAGAAAATCTCATCGAAAGATTGACGAAAATATTCTGCGAAAAATTATCTTAAAATTTGAACTTGACGTTGGTTTCTTCGTACTCTGTGATGAAACATGTAGGATAATCTACTGAGGTCTATCTATACGTTGATGCCTAAAATAGTGATTAGACATACCGTTTTGATTTTCTCTGTTATTAATTAGTATAATGACCAGTTTTATCCATTAAAAAGGAAGGATAGCCTATTACAGTTTAGTCTTCAATTTATTGACTAAATCTCGTATCTTGGAATACTTAGGAAAACCTATATGTTTACAGAATACAATGTTAAAATCAACTGACAAATGAAAATGGATTTAGTTCTTCTTCAATTCACAATATCTACGACAGTTCCCATTTGAACTTTTGAACTATAAGTAATTTTGGTAAGCATAATATGAACACATTTGAAACTATGCCCCTGTTATGATGCTTTCACAAAGTGTAATGTTTCATTAATGGTTGCTAGAGAAAAAGTGACCATTCAGTTATACTATCTCATTATGGAATTTTCGGAAGCCGCCAACTTTCTGAAACTACTAATGCTTTCAAATTATTTGGGTGGACTCCAAGTAATTAGACTATACATGTAATAGAAATTCCTCTAGTTAGTTGAATGTTTCTCAATCGTTGCACAATAGATCCTATGATGCGTTCAAGTGTACATCAAAAATTATGCAAAGAATAATCTTTTAATATTCAGATCACTTCTTCCTAGACAAGAAGACGAATTACTAACAATACACGACACGGAATAGAAGTGATTCATTCATTCTTATTGTTGTGATATCTCGTGAACTGTTATATCAGCATTCATGACGGAATAATGACCAGTTTTATTAAGCATATTTACATTCTGTGAGGATAATTTCAAATAAGGCATATTATCACAAGATATGTGGTTAGCACTGCATCTAGGCATTTTAGTGTTCATATCAACCTTGTGATTCATGTTGATCCAGCTGACGAGTCGTCAACAAAATGAAACGCTGTTAACCACAATACATCTGTTTTCGCTATAACACTCTTTGAATGGTTTACACAAATAAGATAAATGTCATTGGAAAAACAGTCTTTCGCGAAACAGTGTGCTCGATAGTCGATAAAGTTTGTGAATTAGTAACGAACTAACAAAAGAAGTTTGGTTAGATGTCTCACTTGGAGAGCAAATATAATCTGTTCAGTGGATACTTTGAGTCAGGAATTCATTAACGGCTCACTAACCGAGATCGGTTATCCCAGCGCATTCATAAAGAAGTATATGTTTGCCGTAATAAAAAAAGTCGGTGGTTTCGACCGCCCAGAGGAAGCCTTTATTTATGAAGTTACAATTCAACGGAGATGTGGCCTGCGATACTCTGCAGGACAAATTAATGAGAGCAATAATAGAAAATTCAATGCAGCCAAACTTGTGTTGACCTTCTCAAGTCGCCGAGCGATGTCTACCCGAACGAAGGATAAGTTACCTGAGTTGGCCTCCTCTATGTGCATTTACAAATTCAACTGCTCTTGTAGAGATAACTATATCGGGCGCACTACCAGGCAACTTAACCAATGAATGAGTGAACATCTCCGAGCATGATTTACGAAGGGTCAGTCAAAAACAATACGCAGTTCTATCTTAGCACACCTGGTAGACAGTGGTCATGTTGTAGATAAATCTAGATCTTTTTCGGGTGATCTATCGTATACCTCCATCATTTCCCAACGGAGTTCGATCCCGTCTCCGACACATTGCAGAAGCCATAGGAATAAGTTCATTCAACCCCAACTTATGTGTTTGGAAGACATTCGTGACACCCCTATCTCTTCCGTGGCCGGATATGACGTAACTAACGAGTGACATTATATTTTTCATTTTACTTTTATTTTTACACATTTGCTTATTACGTAATGGTTTTATTGTTTTGTAATGATTATTTGAAGTCTATTTATCCACCTTTGACCTACTATTGCTAAAACTTTAGTTAGAAACCGGCCCAGTGGTCTAACGGTTCGGGCGTTCGCGCACAATTCCGAATGGATGCGCACTGCTGAGGGGTCTCATACCAGGACGAAACGGCCGTCCAGTGATTCCAGGTTTCTAACGGTGGTCTAACATTCATCGATTCATGGTTTCAAAAATGTAAAACTTTAGTTAACATATTTTAAAACTTTCTTACAACTATCAGGACACCTGTCTTCCTACTATCCACTTGTACTTTTGCCTATTACATGTAGTGACGTAATCTTTTCCATTTCATCGTGATTATGACTCATAAATTGCCTTGACTGGTTCAACATTTTCATACAAATATTCATGTATATTAGAGAGTGTAAAGCCTGATGACGATTTAATCGAGAACAATATTGTTCGCTTATATGTGTTGTTCTAATTTTCACAATGGGAATCTTTAATATCATTGATTCATCTGGTTCATGAAAAGTTCGTAGATTCAAAATGAAAAAAAGTGTGATTTAGACAATTTTTCAGAAATCAAGAATATTGTGAGCTCATTTATGATGAAGCAGGATTAATGTGGAACACTCGAATGAATTCCAGCGAATGTGTTATAGCTTTAGTTGCATTCTACATTGGAAATCACTTTTTGTTCCCTTATATTTGTTTACATTTTTTCCGAAAATCAGAGTCATATAATACTTGTTTTCTGAAGATAAAATAACCAGATTAAGGCTTCCTCCATATTTTCGATCTGATTACTGTTTCGCTCTTTGCGAGGAGATGGGAGACGGTAATAGCTCTAAAGGTCAAGACATATCAATTCAGTAAATAATAATGTTTACAAAAAATAAAGTTGAATGTACCCAGTTCCTAAACAAAGTAAGTTACGTGGCTGCAGAAAAATGATCTGAAGCTCATCAGATCTGACAGAAAGGCATTCTCATGCAGATCACTGGATTTATCAAATTCAATTAAGCTCAACTCAATAAAATGTTGACGATGGAGGTTACAAGAATAAAATAAATCTTAAAAATAAATACAGACAATATGAAACCTAGGTTTCAAAGATACATTTTGACTACCTCAAATCACATAATCTCTAAACATGATGCTTTCGATGTCAAACTACAACATAACAACCTGGTCGCTCAGTACTCCGGTCTAAACCATTGCGTCATTGGGTTATAATAGGTGATCATTCAGTATAGACAAAAGAAGCCGTGACATGTGCCAACCAAAAATCATTCTCGTCAATTAAATACAGTTATTTAACGCTGTAAAAAAATAGACGTTTACCTTGATCGATTCGACGAATACAACCTTCCATTGGTGTATATTGATATTCTTGTAAACAATCACATTTATATAAATTTCCACCAAGATTCAAACATGTACCCCAAACACATTTGTTCAACACATCATTTTGACTACAAGCTGACTGATATTGTGATAATTTTGAATTAGAGTTTTTCTTAAAATTATATATATCTGTCAAATAATGAAATAAAATAAAACTGATTAACAATAGGTGTTCGTCAATATGCCTGTTAATATCTGTTACGCCTACACGTAAAGACGTCAACTTGATATGCTTGAACTATTGCGAGTTTACCTAGTCGGGAAACGAGAGCGAAGATCGAGGATCCGGTGACACGACATGCTCCTCCGAATCCGATTATCCCAACCCCCATATTGAGTAGAAATAAGAAAACGTGATATGAAGTAGAACCTGTACTCTACAAGCATCCGGAAAGTACGAGGTCCGAATCCAGAAGAGAAACAGGATCCCGGACTATAGGTCCGGGATCGGGTCCTGGTCCTGGTCGTGGTCATAAAACGTTACAAATAATGCGTATTTATACATTTTGGTCAAATAAGAAACAGCATCGAAATCTGTGACACTGACAGTTAAGACGACCAATAGGAAGCAACATTTGAAGCGACATTGATAGTCAGGACAACCAATAAGAAACAACATTGGAGTATGTGACATTGATAGCTAGGACGACCATAAAACTGACCAGTGGCAATTAACCAATAGGAATTGATCTATAATTCTCTTAGGATATTGGATGAATATCCTAACAATATCATACAATAGTGATCAGATGTTAGTTGAAATTAGTCTGAACTTGTATCAGGGACATCGGTATACATTCGAGATGAAAATAAAATGACAGATTCTTTTCAGAATATGAAAGATTCCTATTGCTCTGCTATTGAGACATCTAACCGAAATTTCTTTTGTAGCGTATATGTGTAAAAGTACGAAAGTGAATGTATTGGCAAGTGGTTGAGATTTTCTCTACACACGCTTCCACTTAACGAGTCATCACTTCACCTTTTTAGTGTGACGTCAAGGAAGGTCAGCTTTTTATCATACTTCACTTCACCAGTGAAAGTGATTACCGGATGTACACTGTTGGATTTTTCAAGTAGTTTTTCATTGCTGATGTTCTGATCCAGAATGATAAACGTATAATCGACATAACGGCAATATAGATCAAGATTCTTAATAGCCACTCTGGAGCAATTTTTTAAGGCTATTAAAAACTGTCTATCCACCTTTGAACTACTACTGATAAAACTTATGTTATTGTATTTTAAATTTTCTTACTACATTAAGTACACCTGTCTTCCTAGTATCAACTTGTACTTTTTGCCTATTATGCGTATAGTGACGTAATCTCTTTCATTTCATTGTGATTAAGGACTCATAAATTGCCTTGATTGCTTTAACATTTTCATGTAAGTATTCATGTATATTAGAGATGAAGATCTAATCAAAAGCAATGTTGTTCATTTATATGTGTTCTTCTAAGATTCTTTTCATTCGAGACCTACTATCATGTGATCTCACTCAAAATATTTATCAACAGGCAATGATAAAACACAACAGTTCATACTGTAGCTCGGAAACATGGTCAATAAACACAAAACGTAAGATTATCAACCAGTTTACGTAACAAGAATGAAATCTTCATGGTTTAAATTAAACTAGAGCTTAACAATAATAACGGTACTTGAATTTATCTACATTTCAACTTGAAGTGAGGAAGAAAATCACACTTATGAAAGTGTGTGATTTCATCTTGTTGACATTAAGGGCTACAATCAATCAGTTATAATTTCCACACATGGCTCTCATCAGGATAATTCAGATACTACACATGGGTAACAGTATAATCCTAAACACCTTTCGGTTGATATACATGTATCCCATTGATGATATCAAGATTCAAACATTGAATACACATAAAGGAACATGCGGAAAACTGTCTTGTTTATGACTTCCACATGTTCTGTTGTCTTTGTAAGTTTAATGACTGAATTTACAATGTAATTTGCTGAATTTCTGTGTGAAATGATTTGAAATCATTCCCATCACATTGTGATATTATGCTCAAAAATGGTTGCATACAGTATAAATCTGGCTTTATGTACCTTCCAGTATTCGTATATTTACCGAGTTCTTGTCAACTATTAAAATCATCTGAGTCATGTATTCTGATGCAACAGACGTCACAAAATTGAAGCTTCGACAGTCCAACCAATATGAGTTATGACACTCAGGTTTGTTTACATGATGAATATGAATAATAACTCAAAGTAGTTAAATGAATTCATGAAGTAAAATTGTGCAAGATTTTTTTTAGCTTTTCAGAAGAAAAGGTTTTTGCACACTTACATTTATTCTTTCTATTGTTTATTGGATGAAAAGATTTTCTCAAATCGTCAACACCTTCATCATTTTGCAATACGTTATCTTCTCTTTCTATGATAAGTTTTAAGAAAAAATTTATAAATATTACTGAGAATCCAGTAAACAGTATAAGCTACTACTACTACTACTAACAAGAATTTAGGTAGTCATGAACAGACAACAGAAAGAAATAGTGGTGACATTCAATAAAATAATTTACATAACTACGGTTAATATTCGAACTACACAAGTCGGTCTTAATTTACATAATAAGCAGAATAAACTTGTCGTATTTTCGTACAATAGTTTCATATTTGAGCAGAACGTGTTTTTGATATTCCAACTTGTGCAGTGCAGTAAATTTTAGTAACTTGAAAAATCGTTCAATTTTCGATTATATGTTTCATCTAATTTGAGCATCGTGATCTAGTATGGAATGAATATTCAACGTCAAGGTGAGCAACTTCCTTCAACATTGAACTTCATTTAAACAAACAACTTTATGATTGATCAGGTATTTAAATAATTTTCCGATTAAAACGAAAGTGGTAAAAGTTCAATGTTTTATGACTCCAACATAAATTTTGTTTAAATTACAAAGTAATTATTTTTATACATTCAAAAATATTTCAATACAATTGTGGTGTATGCTACTTATACGAACGATATAAGTAGTATAAGAAGGGACGTGAAAGAAGAAGTCTCACGGTCAGAAGAGGAAAACGGAAAGCATATGGAGAAAAAGCGAGAAATAAATGGAGTACCAACAGGAAGGAAAGGAAGCAACAACAGGAATGGAAGAAGGATGGATTGTTGGAAGTCACGACCCAAAGATGGTGTGCAAATAAAGTGTTCAATGTAATGTTTTCGTTTTTAATTGACTCAGAGTGTAAATTTATACAATAAAATCTTCCGCGCCTGCCTCAGTCTTCTCAATTTGTGTCGCTGCCTCTACACAGGATGAAGATCCCATGACCTCGGCAGTTTGAAGACGGAAATGTAAGGAGCTTCTTGAAGGAGTTCGAGGCCGTAGCGGAGCTGGTAGGAGTCAAGGGGCACAGGGCGAAGGCAGTGGTATTGGGGACTCTATTAAGAGGCAGGGCAAGAGCGGTGTACGATGGTGTGGAGGACGCTGACTGGGAGGTGGAGACGGAAAGGCTGCTGGTGGAGTTCGACAGCCTGACGGATAGGCAGGACGCGCTGCAGAATTTCCGAGAGGCGAGATTGGCGGTGGATGGCGACCCACTCGTGCTGGCTGTGGAGTCGACAGGATTTCTGCACCGGGGTCTGCCGAATTCGGATGAGGAGTCTCAGGCACAGCTGCTAGCGTCGCAATTCATTGAAAGTGTGCCTGCAGAGGTTGCCCAACAGTTGAGACAGGTGAACGCGGCAAAACCAATGGACGTCACCGAGCTGGCTAAAGTTACAAGACAACTGATGAACTCAACAGTCGTCTCGGTGGCGTGTGAGAGAAAGGCTGATGATGTCACGAAGAAGATAGGAGAATTACAACGCGAGGTGGTAGCGTTATGAATAAAGGGTGGAAGAAATAATAAATGCTATATTTGCGGAAGAACCGGACTTTGGAAGAGGAATTGCCCAACAAAACGAAAACATTACATTGAACACTTTATTTGCACACCATCTTTGGGTCGTGACTTCCAACAATCCATCCTTCTTCCATTCCTGTTGTTGCTTCCTTTCCTTCATGTTGGTACTCCATTTATTTCTTGCTTTTTCTCCATATGCTTTCCGTTTTCCTCTTCTGACCGTGAGACTTCTTCTTTCACGTCCCTTCTTATACTACTTATATCGTTCGTATAAGTAGCATACACCACAATAGTATCAACTATCAAAATTTGTAATTTGGCAATAAATTAAAATTAATTTCTTAACCAACTATTTCAATTAATTTACTGATAGTTTTTTTGTGTACAACACTCAAATGTTTTATCTCATTCATTCTCCGTTCGTTGACATTTAAACAAAACAGTCGTGTTTAAAAAATGCCAAAGATTTATTTCTTTAGCGGTTAATTTAATGTGCTTATTTTTTGTAAATTGAATGTTCGACTTTTTGCGCCACAATTTAAAAGTTGTTACATTTTGGTAGATTTTTTTTGTTTTTATGAAAACACATTTATTATTTCATGCTTTTTTTCCTTGTCCAGAAGAAACGAGAAACATTTATTCATATATTCACTGGTATTGAGGTATAACATATGGCTGTAAAATATGGCCGTTAGGAGTAGAAGATGTTCGTAGGTTACTAGTATTCGATCATAGATGTTTAAGAAGCATTGCTAGTATATTGTGGGACAACCGAGTAAGCTATGCTGTCGTTAGGAAACGAGTACTACGTAAGGATGGCAGATCAATACATGAAGTAGTGAGACTTCATCAGTTGAGGTGGTTGGGATATGTGTTACGAATGCCTAACCACCGACTGCATCCGACGAGCTATGTTTTGTAGTGCAGGAGTAGGTTGGAAGAAAGCTAGGGGCGGCCAGACCAAAACATGGCAGAAATCCATGAAGTCACTGACAAGTGGACTGAGTCATGTTGGTAGATGTAGGCTACATGGTTGGGGTCCGCGAGACGAAAGTCACCAATGGTTAGAGATCTTGAATGACATGGCTCAAAATCGTTCGCTATGGCACTAGTGCATCCATTCTTTGATCTCTCTCAAATCCTAATCTTCTGGATTCGTCAGCACCTCCACCTTTGTCTTTCTAACATTATCTCACTCAATTATACTTCTTGAATAATATCTTCGAACCCTAGTTTTCTTCATTACCATTAATACCTCTACTATCTTTAACACTATGGGACTTGATTTGACATTTGCGTCTCTGTGTTAATGTGGTATGGCAACATGAACTTATGTACATACGTACAAAGTTATACGTTGCAACTTACTGAGGTACAATAGTGTGTGAAAAAAGAATATAGGGCTTTATGTTCAGACTAAATCATTGTGATGAAATAGATAACAGATGAATAACAGAAATTGTAGTCAGGATTTTAAATTCACTGTATAGACATAACAATGGAAATTTCAAGTTAAAACTAGCTTCGTGAGGAATTTCTTGGAAGTCTGATGACAAGATGGGACCAGTGGAGTTAAAGCGTGTCAAATGTTGTAGGCAGTAACTACCGAACAGGATGGGTGAGGTTACGCAAAACGCTTAGATTGATCAGAGCTATTCATCAACACTGTTGGTTGCCGACTCAGTGATCATGAGGTTAGGCTTCTGCATACAAGACCGAAGATTATGGGTTCGAATCCTGTGAAGTGCAGGAATCTTGAATGCGCAGCGGCGATGAGCGTAATACTAGAACAAAATGGCTATCTAGTGCTTCTAGGTTTATAATTGTGATCTAACAATGATTCATTCAAGAGTTTAAGGCACTGAAAATAGAATTCCCTTTCATTAGCACCTAACCGCGTCACGAGACAAGCCCTCAGATGGAACCCTCAGGAAAAAAGAAAAGAGGAAGGCCAAAGAACACACTACGCCGGGAAATAGAGAAAGATATGAGAGGAATGAACAAAAATTGGACAGAACTGGAAATGGAAGCCCAGAATAGAATTGGTTGGAGAAAACTGGTGGGCGGCGTATGCTCCATTGGGGGTAACAGGCGTAAGTAAGTAAGTAAGTAAGTAAGTTTCATTTATGGTAACATAAATATTCTCAAACATTTACTCTTACACAATCAAAGTGGTACTAAAAATAGTCTTGATTGGTTCACTAAAAAAATTAGTCACATTTAAAAAAATCCATTATCATCTGGTTGATAATAAAGATTGATTGAAATTCCGTACTTAACGATATAGATAATCGATTCAAAATTAACATGCAACTTTAATAGTCAGCCGCCACAAGTTTATTTACCTGCGTTTGAGCTACACTTTCAGTGAGAAAGCTAATGTTATTTATTATTTAGTTACTCGAAAAGAGTAAGACAAAAGGTTTGAATCTAAAGCTTTTCAGATGAACTGCAAAGCCGCAGGCATCAAACAATGACTTCATTATTTAAAATTATGAATACATCTTATAAGAGGATAACTGTTTGCCTGGTTTTCAACAGAACCAGACAATTCATGCACTCAACAAAGCTAACCGGCGTTATCTTATGAAACAATCAAGAATCTTGTCGGCTTAGATTATAAACTATCATAAATAATCACAAACCTTTATGTTTTACACAAGAACGTCCTCCATTGATAGCTAGATAGCCAGGTAGACATTCACATAAATATCCATCACCACCAAGATTTAAACAAATCCCCCCATTACATTTCTTCACAATATCATCTTGACCACATGGTGTTGATCGTAGACTGGTACCACGTAAATGTAATGATGTAGGCTTTTCATAAGTTATTTGTGATGAGTCTTGTTGGTTATCTACAAAGAAAGGGAAGAAAATTTTGAAAAGTTACTATTCAACGATGAAAACATGATGATTTAAATCAGGAATGGATTTACAGAATGAGGGAACTATTCAACTTTGTGTAAGAAATTTGCTAAATGAAATGATACTACTGCAAAATCAGTAAGTAGTGTAATATAATTAAACAAATAAAGTCGGGTTAAAAATAAA
>OX103973.1:45391482-45516017 GCA_944470395.2 Schistosoma turkestanicum
GACAGAGATGCTGTGAATTTTAATCCGACTGGATTGGTTGTGAATAATATAACCCGAAAAATTAGCTGCTACTGATAAAGAGCAACCACAATTGAAACATTTAGCTCAGAGAATTTGAAAAGTCTAACATCCTCATTCAGAGTTTCAAATATTCGTTGTGATCTGACAATATACAGAGACTTTTTATTGTTAAAGAAGAGAGAATATAAAGCGTAAAAGCAAAACGAAGCGAAATGGCGAAGTCGAGTAAGCTAACTCTATACCTTGAAGCATGGCTAAGTACTTACAATCAAACAAAATAACTTCGATACGTAATAAATAAAGTGAGCAGTACACAAGCACACTGGAATAAATTCAATCAAGATATAAGCCTATATAAGACTATAACTCCGCCAGTAGAACCTTCGGGGCTACTACCGGTCCCAAGCCCGGATAAAAAGAGGAGGGGTTGGACATGAGGTAGGCGCTCAGGACAGAGTTAGTAAATCAGTTGGGACTATCCTTGTGGGATCGACATATTAGTACGCTTAATTCAAGTTTATGATGCTTACAGAACAGATAGAGTTGAAAATTTTGAGGATCTCATTGCTAAAGAAATTCATATCGGATTCATTTGCATGAACAATCTGCAGGCATATACAGTACTTTATTTAGTTTTAATGATACCACCTTCCTAGTTGTCCGCTTATGATTACACTCAACTTCTAAAATAAAATTTTACAAGCAATCATTATGTTACTTACTTTCATTTCAGTAGTACCAAACAATTATCAAATCTGTTTATGAAATAAATTACCTACGACTTGCTATTTTGACAGGAATTGTCAGATTAAATGGGGATTTTCTAATTTCCAGAATATGGAATGAATGTTATCTATATTTCATATTACAGAAATATATAAATGCATTTTACTCAATAATCATTTCAATCAATCATAAATAACCCAACGTAAGAGTATACATGTAGATCAACTCATAAAACTTACACTGTGAATAAGATTTATGCTGTTTATCCGATAATTTTCTTACGTCATTGTCATTTTGCCACCAATGATCAGATTTTTCATCTGCAAAAAAACGAAAAAAATCAAAACAATGGAGACTATTCAATTTGTGATAAATTTTAATGAAAATACTGTGTTAAAATCAGTAATCAAAGGTTATGGAACATGTACCTTCGTAGCTTCAAAATCTGTTAACGTCAGATGAGCAAATTAGCGTTGGAAATAGAAAACCATGTTCATCAATCGCAAAACACATAATTGAGATAGGGCGCACATGATTGACATCAAGATAGCCTTCAAAACATTGTATAGAAATGTTGAAGGACGAATTTTGAGGTTTTTTGGAAGCCTTGGCTATTCGAAAATTAAATCCCACCTTATATGTGCAGAAACAATTTGTCATAACATTGAATTTACCAGGAGGTAATGTGACAATTTTCCTACCCTTTCTTATTCTTTTCATATTACGTTAATTTTCTCTCTCCTGCACATTGATAATTATCACCTAATGTCTATTTGAACTTTTATTTAATTGACCTTTTATTCATCTTCATATAAAATGCCTTGACAAGTTTATATATGTGTGTGATCAGATTGTTCGAAATGTATTAGGCGCAAATACATCACAACAATTTTTCAGATCATATTACGTTTTCTCACTGTTCTATCAAAATTTATCAAAAAGGGCCTACTGGTTTTCAATCCTCTTAACCTTTATTCAAATGAATAGCGCATATATATGCAGGAAACGCTGTAATTATCTGGAAAAAACTGTACATAATTATCTAAAAAGATTTCCATAAATTTGGGAAAGGAAATAAAATGCGAAATAGCATATTTATTTTTTATATTTAAATACATATATTACTTAAAACAGCGAAAGAGAATCTTAATATACGATTATTACAAATATTATTATGATTGTTATTAGTAAAATTTAATATTTACTCTCATATATTATATTTTGTTATAAGTGCAAATCAATAAAGCGCGTTAGCGCGCGTGATTCAATGTGTTCAAGTGTTCAAGTGAGTAATTTTTGTTTAAATACAACAACACATCAGTGAATGAATTATTTATTCGTTCACGCATTTTTTTTTCAAACTTTGAAGTAATTATCATTATTATGATGTTGTTGATATTTTAAGTTAGTAACAATTAATCAACACATAAATAACAATCATACATATGAAAAGGTTATTCTAATTATTTCTGTTTCGTTTAACTGTAATATATATTTTTTCTCGTCAAAATTTCTTACTTCCTTCAGTATTTTTTTCAAAAGGAATGATAGACAAGATATTCAATTCAATACTATTATTATTATTATTATCGTTAATTGTGCAAATATTTCAGTATTCTGTTTAAATTTTATAATGTTATGCTTGTTTTATAGTTAAAACCCTTCATCATTGAATCAGGGTAAGAAATGAGTCAGCCAGTCAGTCAGTTGCAACGTAGAACTTCGTAGGTATGCAAGTACATCAGTTCATGTTGCCATACCACATTGGCAGCACAGAGACGCAGATGTCAAATCAAATCCCATCGTGATAAAGATAGAAGAGGTATTAATGTTAATGAAGAAGACTAGGGTTTGAAGATATTATTCAAGAAGTATAATTAAGTGAAATAAGGTTAGAAAGACAAGGGTAGAGGTGCTGACGAATCCAGAAGATTAGGGTTTAAGAGAGCTCAACCAATGGCTGCACTTGCGCCATTGCAAACGATTTTGGGCCATGTCGTTCAAAGTTTCTAACCATCGGTGACTTTCGTCTCGCCGACCACAACCAGGTAGTCTACATCTACCAACATGACTCAGTCCACTAGTCAGTGACTTGATGCATTTCTGCCATGTTTTGGTCTGGCCACCCCTAACTTTCTTCCAACCTACTCCTACACCACAAAACAGCTCGTCGAGGCAGTCGGTGGTTGGGCATTCGTAACACATATCCCAACCACCCCAACTGATGAAGTTTCATTACTTCATCTATTGATCTGCCATTCTTACCTAGAACTCGTTTCCTAACGACAGGATTGCTTGCTCGATTGTCCCACAATATACGAGCAATGCTTCTTAAACATCTATGATCGAATACTAGTAACCTACGAACATCTCCTACTGTTAACGGCCATGTTTCGCATCCATATAGGAGTACAATATTCAAATATGTTTTCTTGCCTTTCTCGGAAAGTATACACTGATTGTTTGTTGGTAAAGATAATCATAGTTCATAATAAATTTAGAAATAATTGTGGAGAAAAACTTGTCATTCAACTGAATGATTATAGTGAAGGAGTTTTATTCACTGAACTCAGAAATTATTTTTCTGGTGAGCGCTTTTTTAACGAGTCAGTCTTCTACACAATAGTGTCGCTAACCCCACACACCCAATCCTCCTCCTTTATCCACACTTGGGAACAGCAGTAGCCCCAATGAGGCACCAACGATACAAAGGACAGCTATGATGCAGCTAAACGATCTAGACTTCACAAATGATCAGGCTCTTCTATCTCACACTCAACATCAAATGTAGTAGAGAACACCCAGTATAGCAACAGCCCCAACAGAAGCAGGTCTTAACATACACAAAGGGAAAAGCAGGATTCTTCGATATAAGATTCTTTGAGTTGTACATTTTGTTAGTCTGTTCGATTCCATTTGAGATGATGATAATATTTGTATTCTATTATAGTTTCTATTTCTTCTGCCTTCATTGAGTTTCTACATTTCTTCCTGAACATGCATTTATGTTGTTTAATCTGATGCTTAGTCATGGCGACAGCCATATTGATTTGTTCCTCTTTTGATTGAGTTGCTGGCATTGACTAGAATTGTGAATTTCGATTGTGAATTGAAGCATCCTTCCAGATTAGGATACACTCTGTGTTATGAAGCAACCAAATATTATCTTTTGAAGGAATCTGATTTATCCAGAAGGGATGGAATATCATTTATTTGTTGCTGTTGATTTAAATAATTGAACAATTGTTGGTGGAATAACGAAGTGGTAATACTGTTTAGGTAATGATGTATGTATTTATATTTATGATGAATATTAGAACCGTTATTTACCCATATCACTTGTTTTGGATTTCAACTGGGCAATAGCGCATATCTAAACTACATGGACAGTTATTCTCCAATACAAACCTCAGTTTAGATCCTACAGTGGATGCGCTACAAACTCATCGATACTCACAATATCCCAAATAGATTAGTTATTTGAATCATACAGATATATATATATATATATATATATATATATATATATATATATATATATATATATATACAAGACCATTAGATGGAATAATTTGTCATTCAATAACTTTATCAACCTGTAGGGTTCGTCACTTAGTATGCTTGAGGCTATTACGAGTTTACCTTAGTCGATAAACGCGAACGAGACAATTACCAGCCTCCATCTAGGCTACCTTGAATCCGAGGCTGAAGTAAAAAGGCTTTGTAAGCTTAGAAAGTATATTCTACAAACACCCAGCAATCACAATACAATCAAGCATACAACTTATACAACATAGAAACGTCCTTGAGACAGCTAAGAAAATAGCACACTAAAATACATAGCAGCCAATCAAAGCCATGGATTTTCCTTGTAGGAATTAAAATCTCAAGGTCAATTGATCAGCCCATGCTGGCAAACGTGAAAACCAAAATAAGGCATTATTAAGCGAATTTCGGGGATCTAACATCCCCAACACAACCAACTTTTGAGTAAAAAAATAAATTCACGTTAAATTGTCAATCCTATTTTGCATAAATTTATATAATGTACACATTGAATGAAAAAAAATTTTAAACAAAAACTAACCATCATAGTTGGAATGATCAATTTGTGATTTGGATTGAATTGAATCGTCATAAAATTCATTTTCTTGGTTATTATTATTTTTATAATATTTGTTCTTGTAATATTGAACAGGTTTAGCGTAATGCATATTTGAATAAGCTGATTGAATTTTTTTTTATTTTGTTTTAAAGAAAACGATAAAGAATAATGAGGTAAAAAAAGTTGAAAGAAAACAAAGAATCTAACATGCACACTGTATTACTTGTCAGAGTGGATACCTACTCTGGGATTCGAACGCAGTAACACTAGCTTAAAAAGTCATCACGTTATCCACCTAACTACCGAGTTCAGATAGTCAGTCATTGGAAAACAACATGTTCATGTTAACATTCAATTTGAAATAGGCATAGGTTCCATTGCTAGCAATATTCTATGTCAACTTGTTTTAATGATGAGCATATAGAGGCAGTTTCATACTGTTAAGTTCGTCACTAGGTACGCTTAAAGCTATTACGAGTTCACCTTAGTCGATAAACGCGAATGAGACAATTACTAGTGTCCAGGTAGGCTACCTTGAATCCCAAGCGGTAAAACAGAAGGTCTTGTAAGCGTAGAAAGTATATTCTACAAACGCCCAGCAATCACAGTTCAATCAAGCACACAACTCTCGTTTATTTATACATCATAGAAACGTCCTTGAGACAGTTAAGAAAATAGCACACTAAAATACACAGCAGCAAATCACAGCCATGGATTTTCCTAGTGGGAAATGAAGTCTCAAGGCCAACCGATCAGCCCATGCTGGCAAGTGTGAAATCCAAAACAAGCCATTTATCAAGCGAGTTTTGGGGATCTGACATCCCCCAACACATACTGGATGCCAATATGTCAAACAAGACTAATTAAATTTCAGTCAAAATATCAATAACACGTCAATCTGAACTATTTCCATTGGTTATTTGTTGGCTAACTAACATTTTGAAGGACTTTTGAAAAATGCGGTTTGGATCTATTTTAAAACTCACTACTGTATGCACAGATACAAACTATGAACTTTAAGAGTAATATTCGATCAAAGGTGTCTTTAAAGAATTTCTAATGTATCTTGTGATTAATAAGTAAGCAATTCCTGGGTTAGGAAAAAGATACTAGGTAAGGATGACAAACTCGTTAATGCGACATTGAATTTTCATCAATTGAGGCAGCTGCGATATATGTTACTTTAGCCAAACCACCGACTACCTCAAACAGCGATTTTTTCTAATGTACGAATAGGATGGGAGAAGGCTAGGGACGGTCAGTCAATACATGGCATAAATCTATGAAGTCAATGACAACTGGACTGAGGTAGTAGGTGTAGACTCATCCAACCTAATGCGTTTATGACTTCTTACTGCCATCATCGAGCAGACAAAGTCTTGATACGACGTAGAAAATGTATTCTACAAGCACCCAGAAAATATGAGGTTTCAAGCACACAAATTGAGTTTATTTATACATCATAGAAACGCCCTTGAGAGGGCCACCAAAGTAGTGTACAAAAATAATATATCAACCAATAATAGTCAAGAGTTTTTTGGGTGGGAAATGTAATCTCAAAGTCAGCTGATCAGCCCATGCGCGAAAGCATAAAATCCAAAATCCGGACCTTTATCAACTGATTTCTGAGCATCTAACGTCCCGAAACAATACCTTAGATCCCTAATCTTTGCTACTAATAGTGCAACAGCCCCTACCACTGTAGGATTTCTACCCACATACAGATTTACGAAGTATACATGAAAGATAAGAAACGGATATTTCCACTTACATTCTTCCATTTGTATGATACACTTTTTATGATCCGGTGTACTTTGATAACCGATTTCACATTGACATTCATAATCACCATTTAATAAGGCAATACAATAACCATTCGGGCAAATATTTGGTCCTAATTCTTCACATTTACCTAGGAGTGCACACGAAATTAAAGAAAAATCAATTTTTAAAACGAGAAATTGGATTTGCTGATTACTTTCGTACATAGTTGATATGCTTGAATGCTATTACGGGTTCACCGGACGAAAGCAATGACTCAGTAACATGACAGGCTATTCTAATCCATTTTTCCCCGTATTAAGCTCGTCTCTAGGTATGCTTAAACTATTACGAGTTCACCTTAGTCGATTAACGAGAACAAAACAATGAGCCATCGTCCAGGTAGGCTACTGTGATCCCTTGACCAAATTGTACCAGCAAGAAGTCTTGGTATAGTGTAGAAAGTGTATTCTACAAACACACAGCCAGCACACAATGAATCAAAGCACTCAAAGTGCGTTTAATTTATACTCTATAGAGACGTCATTGGGACAGTTACAAAAATAGCACACTAAAAAATGACACAGTAACCAATCACAGCCAAGGATTTCTCTGGTGAGAAATGTGATTTCAAGATCAACTGATCGGTCCTTGAAATAAATCCAATCAAGCGATTTCTGGGGATCTAACATCCCCAACACCCCGGCCCAGCTAAACTGTATCAAGAAGTCTTGATAAGGCGTAGAAAGTGTATTCTACAAGCAGCCAGAAAATGTGAAGTTGACAAGTACATGAATCGAGCTTATTTATACATAATAGAAACGTCCTTTGGAGAGCCACAAAATAGCGTACTAAAATAATCCATCAACCAATCACAGTCGAGTATTTTCCGAGTGGAAAATATAAGGTGAAGTGCCTTATGTGCGAAAACATAAAATATCCAAAATGATGACCATTTCCAAGTGAGTTTTAGGAATCTAAGTTCCCGAATAGTAGTCATATGAATTTTGGTACAACTAATAATGTTAGTAGTAAATAATTTCAGACGAAGATCCACGTTATGACAATGATTGAAACCGATACCTTCGATTTTGCATGTGAATGCTTAACTTTTAGACTACTGGAGTGAAATCGAATGACATTTATGTTTAACTTCATTCAGCTAGTTCGTGGCATGATGCAACTACCATCCGTCATCCCCGATGGCACTTTACTCTCTCTTGACACAGTTAAATTCCATTTTTATTCGAATAGCGGAAATTCCCTCTCGAAGCAAATCACAAGTCAAAACATAACAACTCTCAGTCCATTAGTTCGATATCAATCGACATTTCACAGATTTATGGGATAAGAATATTTCTTTTTCGAAAAAATAAACACTTGAATGTTCAAACTTTTATTTTATTGTAATTTAGGTGGTAATATAATATAACCTCACTGCATACTGAACAGTAATTTTTTCTTATAACTGTGTCATAGATTTTTATTTCACTAAGGACTGTTCATCTGAGAGCCGAATCTCTAATAATCCATAAATTAAACGAAATTATTTTATATTTCAAGTTTTGTTACAGCATAATTCAATTACTTCTCCCCTTCTTTTACTAATCAAGTTAATTGTTTGTTACAAAACATCTTCGCAGATGTTTACACTGACTTACTTATACATCTTCTACGATCATATGATAAAGTGAAACCATGATTACATTCACAGAAGAAATCACGTCCAGCTGGTATACATTGTCCATTTGTACATAAATAACCACGATGTATTGAACAAATATCAATTTTATCTGAGATTAGTAAAACAAATAAACAGTGAACATTAAATTCATATTGTTTGTATTCAGAATTCAATAACTTAAACAATCGTCTTATGAAACTCTTTACTGAAGCATTCATTAAATTATTAACCAATCTGTATGCATATCAGTGAATATAAATACATTTTAAACAAATGTTCATTGTTCAAACTCTTTAGATTGATTATTTTATAATGTAAAGTTGATTGTTGAGTTTCATACAAATGATGAATCCATCAATTAGAAACCCTACAGTGAAAATAATCATGAGCTTACTAAAAATTAGCTCCATGAGAAAGTTTCTCTGAGGTTTAGTGAAAAGTCATAACCAGTTTAAGGCAGTGCTCACTGAGGACAGTGGCTGGATTGATCAGAGTTAGACTTTAATACCGGTGGATACAGGCTTAGTGGTCTAGAAGTTAAGCATATGCGCGCTAAAACCGGAGATCCTGGGTTCGATCCCCGAGAGTGACGGCCGTGGATGCACACCACTGATGAATCCCACACTAGGGTGAATTAGTCGATCACCATCAGAAACCTGGAAGCCACTTCGTCTTGTTATAAGACTCATCAGCAGTGCACATTCACTACTCCTGCTGCTCACAGAATTCGAAGTCACGACCTTCGGTCTTGTGCACGGACGCCTTAACATCGGGACCACTGAGCTGGCATCCAACGCAGAGACCAAAGGTTTTGATATCGAATCCTGAGGATAGCCTAGTGAGGCTGCCGCTACACTACTCATCTTCTCTTGTAATTGTTATTGTATGTGTGGTAGAAGAGTCAGATTAATTGCGAAGTCCAGCTCGTTCAGCTGAATCCTGACTGTTCACTGTATACAGTGTTTCCTTCCAGAAATATTCAACTATTCAAACTGTGATCAGTTAATACAGGCTTTAATTTCTCATACACACTATATTTAAACACAACATGTAGTCACAATTACTGTTATTATTAATAAACAAAAGATTTGTTGAACATTGAACGGCAATATATAATAATTTTCAAGCATATTTTTGTCATTATTCTCTTGTTTATAATAACTAGTTCATTGGAATTAGGCAACAACAAAAAACAAGAAAATGGATAGGAAAATGAAGTTTCCTCTACACACACACATAGGATATATTGGATTTTAAAATTATTTCTGTCTATATATAAGGTGATTAAGTTTTCAATATTATTTTTTTTTGGCGGATTGGACCTGTTAACAATTAATTTTCTGTTTGTAACAACATCTGATAAGAGATAATAACTGTCCAAAAATTGTAATCATGCATAATCTTTGTTGAATGGAAGTTTTTAGTTTTGTTTTACAAAACGAACAATCTAAGTAGAGATTGATATGAGATGGTGAGAGTTTAACTAACTTGGTTACTTTCTTACGCCTGCACTTAAACACGTCAACTTGATATGCTTGAACTACAATACGAGTTTACATTAGTCGGAAAATGAGAGCGAGGATCGAGGATCCGGTGACACGACATGCTACTCAAATCCGATTATCCCAACCTCCATATTGAGTAAAAATAAGAAGACATGATATGAAGTAGAACGTGTATTCTACAAGCATCCAGAAAGTACGAGGTCCGAATCCAGAAGAGAATCAGGATCCCGGACTAGGCATCCGGGATCGAGCCCTGGTCCTGGTCGTGGTCATAAAACGTTACAAATAATGCGTATTTATACATTTTTGTCAAATAGGAAGCAGCATCGAATTCTGTGACATTGACAGTTAAGATGACCAATAGGAAGTAACATTTGAAGTAACATTAACAGTCAGGACAACCAATAAGAAACAACATTGGAGTATGTGACATTGATATCTAGGACGACCATAAGATTGACCAGTAGCAATGAACCAATAGGAATTGACCTATAATTCTCTTAGAATATTGGATGAATATCCTAACAGTCAGTTTCTTAAGCCTTTTACCCCATTGTCTCCTGAGCCTTCCTTTCTAGTTCCACTCATTTAATGTTCATTCTCCTCATGTCTGTCTTCATTTCTTGGCGTAATGTGTTCTTTGGCCTTCTTCTTTTCAGTTTGACTCAAGGATTCGTAATCAGAGCCTATTTTGTGATGTAGTTGAGTGATTTCCTCAAATGTGTGACCTGGCCACCTCCATCACTACTTCCTGATTTCTCTCTCAACTGGAATAAGGTTTGGTCTCTTTAACAGTAGATTGTTACTGTTGTCTGGCGAAAGGATTCTCAGTTTCTTGCTTGGACAACTGTTATTAAATACTTGTTTCTTGGAGATGTTGGCTTTCGAGGTTTTTGAAGTTTCCGCCCCATACACTAGAACTGTCTTATTTGATATTGTTTGATAGTTGTTTTGAGTTCCAGATATTCTTCGGTTGTAGAAATGTTTCATTCACTTTTCTAATCCGCTTCTTCACATCTGCATCAAATCCACCGTGCTAATCAATTTTACTGTCCAAATATGTAAAGGCTTTTACATTCTCTAAAGCTTCTCCGTCAAGTATGATTTGATTGGTGCATATTGTATTTTATCGGGAAATCTTGCTTTATCCTTTGCGTATGTTCGGACCTTTTGCTGATGAGGCTTCTGCTACACTGCTTGTCTTCTCATGCATTTGTTGTTGCTTGTGCGATAGAATAGCCAGATCATTTGCGGAGTGTAGGTCGTCCTGCTGTGTCCTAGTTGTCCACTTTATCCCGTGCTTTACTCCACATGTTGATGTCTTCACAATTCAGTCGATCACAAGGAGGAAAAAGAAAATTGTGAGAGTAAGTAACCTTAGCTGACATTGTTCTTCATGTTGAACGAATCTATGAGCTGTCCTTGATGAGATTTTAGCAGAGGATGGATTTAACTGTGAAGCTTTTATTACTAGTTTCGATTACGAATAAACTGTAAATTATTTTGAAAAAATTAAGATACCGGACCAAACTTACAATATGTATAGCATTTAGAGACAGATAATAATTCACTAACTTACATTGACATGTTTTACGATCTTCTGACGGTTCAAAACCTTCATTACATAAACATTCATATGTATTACCACGTGGTATACATTGACCATTTTTACAGACAGATGATTTATACAATTGACATAAATCAAAATGTAATTCTTTGTTCTCAATGCCTAAAATAGAGAAATAGAATAATTTTAACAAATATTAAATTGAAAATAACGCTTATGCCCCCTTTCTGGACACTATCATATGAATTGACAGCTGTGAAATACAAATACTTGAAATCCATAAGCAGCATATCCACTGAACAAGTCATGATTTAATCGATAACAAAAGTCTTCATATTGTGGTGTGAGCTAATTATAAGTAGTATATGATGTGAGTGTCGACGTAAAGTCTGGCAGCAGAAGATTGGGGAAGATCAAGAAAGGAAGAGTTAGAACACAATGGAATTTGTATGAAACGCATGAATAGTGACAATGAATTGATGTTTTGCAACAGTCCAGTTCGATATGATGGACTGATATTTTGCAAATGAACGATTTACGATATGGTTTTCCAGTTTTACTGAGTAACTCGCCCCACCCATGTTCTCGTTCACTAAAATATGATAATTGATAGATATCAAGCAGGAAGAAATTATCATCCTGAACCTTACCGATCAACCACATTATCCGAAAGAAGCCTAAGAACAGAGTAGGTTGGAGAATGCCAGTCGGAGGCCTATGCCTCATTTGGGGATTACAGGCGTAAGTAAGTGACCTAAAAATATGGGTAGTGTTCAACTGATGATCAAGTAAATTTATCAGTTAAAAGAACTGTCTAAATAACTTGTACAGTATAAAATCTACCATACATATATAAATAATGAATGATAACTTAATTTTATTAAGATCAGAATTCATTCGAAACCAGTCAAACATTTTGAAATGTGGAACCACTAGACAGCCGTTTCATTCTAGTATGAAACTTCTCAGCACGACTTGTTCATGATATTCAATGCTACCACTTGACTCAAGTGAACTGCACAAATCATCGAGTACTGGCTCAGTGGTCCAGAGAAAGAAGGTCCTGCGTTCCATTCACGTTTATTACGTTTCAGATGAGCCCTACTGAAGAATCCCGTACTAAAAAGAAACAAACGTCTAGTGGCCTCAGATTGGTAATAATTTTTTTCAACTAACTTCAGCTCAATAGAATTTAATCATCTTAACAAACTCATACAGATAACTTGAAAACTAACATGTCAACAATTTGTTTTCATTGATAGACGTTTTCGATTCTGTAGTTCAGTTCATCTGTGCTACTGTAGACATGATTACTTACTTACTTACTTACGCCTGTTACCCCCAATAAAGCATAGTTTCATCCAACCTACTCTATCCTGGGCCTCCCTGTCCAGTTCTGTCTAATTTTCGTTCATTTTATTCATATCTTTCACCATTTCTCGGCATAACGTGCTCCTTAGCATTCCTCTTTTCCTTTTACCCTAAGGGTTCCACGGAAGGGCTTGTCTTGTGATGAAGTTGGGTACTTTTCGCAGTGTGTGTCCTATCCAATTCCATCGCTTCTTTCTGATTTCCTGCTCCACTAGAATCTAGTTTGTTCTCTCCCACAGTAAGTTGTTGCTGATAGTGTCTGGTCATCGAATACGAAGTATTTTGCGTAGACAACTGTTAATAAATACTTGCATCTTCTGGATGATGACTTTGGTAGTTTGCCAAGTTTCGGCTCCATACAGTAGAACTGTCTTGACATTTGTATTGAAAATCCTGATTTTTGTGTTGATTGGTATTTGTTTGGATTGCCACACTGGTCGCCTTCTGTTGCATTTGTTGTTTCGTGTGCGATAGAAGAGCCAGATCATCTGCGAAGTCCAGATCGTTCAGCTTCATCCTTGCTGTCCCTTGGATGCCGTGCTCCCCTCCAAATGCTGACGTCTTCATAATCCGATCGATCACCATGAGAAAGAGAAATGGTGAGAGTAAACAACCTTGACTGACACCAGTCTTCACCTCCAACGAGTCTGTCAGGTGGCCTCCGTGCACGATTTTACAGTTTAATCCATCATAAGAATTCCGTATGATGTTAACTATTTTTTCAGGCACACTGTAGTGTCAAAGAAGCCTCCATAGTGTTTTCCTCTCTACACTATCGAATGCTTCATCGTACTCAATGAAGTTGATGTATAGTAATGAGTTCCATTCAATTGATTGTTCCAACAATCAACATGATAGTCAACATGAAATCGATCAAATTAAATGTTTGAAAGTTTACAGTTTCTGCTTTTTATTACCATAAATAAGGGCAGTAGGCAAGAGAATATGAAATGTTTGAACCAAATTTTAAAACTTGGTTAATCCATTCAATTTATGTATTTTATTCTATGTTTATTTGTCCAGAGATTTGATCAAACAAATGGTAAAGTCATTTGCACAATCAGTAAATGATTAAACAATAAAAATTGTACATTGAATGTGGATTTTTGTTTTACTCATTTAATTTTGTTAATCTGTAGTTACAAAAATGTGAATTATTGTTCCACTGTACAACTTGCTTGTATGTTTTTTTGGAATTGAAAAATACTAGTGGCTGTGATTAGAATTAGTTAACTTAAAGGTTATTAGTTTCCGGACATTATGAATGAATCATTGTTAGACCACCATTAGAAACCTACAAGCCATTTCGTCTTGTTATAGGACTCATCAACAGTGCACATTCACTACTCCTACTACTCACAGAATTCGAAATCACGACCTTCAGTCTTGTGCGCGGACGACTTAACATCTGGAACACTAAGCTGGCATCCAACGCACGACCAAAGGTATTGAGGTCGAATCCTGAGGGTAGCCTACTGAGGCTGTTGCTACACCGATCATCTTCTCTTGTAATTGTTGTTGTATGTGTGGTAGAAGAGTCAGATTATCTGCGAAGTCCAGATCGTCCAACTGAATCCTGACTGTCCACTGTATACAGTGTTTCCTTCCAGATTTTGACGTTTACACAGTTCAGTCGATCACCAGGAGAAAGAAATCGGGTGAGAGTAAGCCACCTTGCCTGACGCCGATCTTCACCTCAAACGAGGCTGTGATGTTCACTTTCTTCTCAGGCACGGTTTCCCAAAATCAAATGCTTTTTCATAGTCAATAAATTTAATATAGAGTGGTGAATTCCTTTCAACTGATTATTATAGTACTATTATATAAAACTATTCAATGGTATTCACTAAAACTTATCCAGAAGCTTTAACTATACAAAAACTGAGAAAAACACTTAATGTGTTCTTACAATTAACCTTTTCATATCTTAACTAGCATACATTGTTCAAAATTACACAATCACTTTCATTTATTCTATCTTAACATGATGATTATTATTTGTAATTAATGTTATTATCGTGAAAAACAAACCAATTACATTTTATAGTTCAATATTCAATTTCATTATTCGTGTTAAACTCTCTCTCTCATTTGTTTGTTTTCGGGGTTCTACACATAAATATCAATTCATGCGGAACTATTCAAATATCAATTCTTAATTAGCAAATCATTGGAATTCGGATAATAATAATAATAATTAATTAATGTTTATTTTGTTTTAATAAATCATTACGCGCTAAATATTTTTTTGAAAAAACTAAATTGACCATATTCAATAATCAGTGTTACTATACTATATCATACATATATGAAATTAATCCTAATTTATGTTTCATTAAAAATGGAATTTTGTTCGTAATAAAATTTATGTAACCATTGGCTACTAGTTTTAAACGATCAATTCTAATTATTATTATTTTTCTTCGCCACTGATTTAAACTTACTTACTTACTTACGCCTGTTACCCACAATGGAGCATAGGCTGCACACCAGTTTTCTCCAACTAACTCTGTCCTGGGATTCCTTCTCCAGTTCTGTCCAATGTTTGTTCATTCTTCTCATACCTTTCTCTATTTCTCGGCGTAACGTATTCTTTAGCCTTCCTCTTTTACTTTGACCTTGAGGGTTCCAGAAGAGGGCTTGTCTCGTGACGCAGTTAGGTGCTTTCCGCAATGTGTTTCCTATCCACTTCCACAGCTTATTCCTCATTTCCTCCTCCACTGAAATCTGGTTTGTTTTCTCCCACAGTAGGCTGTTGCTGATGGTGTCTGGCCAACGAATCCAAAGTATTTTGCGTAGACAACTGTTAATAAACACTTGTATCTTCTGGATGATGCCTTTCATACTTCTCCAAGTTTCCGCTCCATACAGTAAAACTGTCTTGACATTTGTATTAAAAATCCTGATTTTGGTTTTGGTTGAAAGTTGTTTGGAGTTGCAGATATTTTTCAACTGTAGAAATGCAGCCCTTGCTTTGCCGATCCGTGCCCTCACATGTGCATCGGATCCACCTTACTGATTTAAACTACTATGATTTAAACAATTCAATTATCAATGTTCATTTGTAATAATCTAGTAGTTTGTTTTATTGAATAACCTTTTTGTATTGTATTTTTTTAAATTTAATAAAGAATTAATTCTCTTTCATGCATGAATTGAATGAAATCTGCATTGGTCACTTTGAACAATTTGAAAGTTTAACATCGGTTGATTTTGATAACGATTGATTTACTATAGAGTTGATGAATTTATTTGAAATGATGATATGAGCATAAAAGCAAATAAGTATTATTGAAGAGTGTTAGCTGGTGAGGACCTTAGGTCAAGTGGGCATTCTGTTGGCCAGATACTATCAGTAACAACCTAGTGTGAAAGAGGACTAACCAGATACCAGCCGAAAGATAAATCAGGAAGAAGCACTGTAAGGGGATAGGACATACATTGAGCAAAGGATTTAAATGTGTCACAAGATAAATTCTCACTGGGAACACTCAAAGTCAAAGGAAAGGAGGGAAACCAAGAGACAGTTTATGCCAAGAAATGGAGAGAAATTGACAGACTCTTAAAGAGAGGCCCAGTACAGAGTAGGTAGTTAGGATGCCAGTCAGTGACTTATGCTCCACTACAGATAACAGGCTTAAATGTGTAAGTAAGTAAGTTGTATGAGCCTGTATGCTTGAGTAGTGCTTACCACCTATGCACATATTCATCTGGCTAAGTTTGATGTTAATTGCTTAAATAATTCCCTGGCTTGTTCACTTTACCTATGTACTTATACGTACATTTTAATTCTGTTCATTCACTTAACCGCTAGTTTACTCTACAGTACTCCCATAACATTTAGTCTTCGCTTCGTATGCCTGTAGTTTAGTGATCAATTCGTCGCGGTAAAAATTTTCATCTACGCTTTATAATCGTCTTTTGAATTGTATTCACTGTTAGACGTTATCTAGTAACGGTGATCCGAACGATCAATATACGAAGTTTAGGAATGTGTCGACTATTCATCGCTACAAAATCGGTGAATCTACCTACACAACATAAGCTATAAACATTACTAATCCAGAAATGAGGTGTTAAGCTCTTCTCTAGGTATACTTAAACTATTACGAGTTCACCTTAGTCGAATAACGAGAACAAAACAATGAACCAGTGTCCAGGTAGTCTAGTGTGATACCTTGACCAAAAGGTATCAGCAAGAAGTATTGATATAGTATAGAAATTGTATCCTACAAACATCCAGCCAGCACACAATGAATCCAAGCACTCAAATTGCATTTATTTATACTCTATATAGACGTCATTGGGACAGTCACAAAAATAACACACTAAAATGACACAGTAACCAATCACAGCCAAGGACTTTCCTGGTGGGAAATGTGATTTCAAGATCAACTGATCGGTCCATGAAATAAATCCAAAATAAAGATATTTCTGAAGCGAGTTCTGGGGATCTGACATCCCAAACATAAGGTCCATGAAACTCTCTGCCATTCATGTTAACAATATAGACACCAAACGAAATAACTACTGTACTATGGTGTTACAACTAATAGTCAGAATAAAAAAAACCCCACAGTTATCGTTTTTTGTCATCTATGATATTAAAAAACTGACAGGAAGAAATCGACCGACACTTTAGTACGATTGAGTTAGCAATCTGTGTAAATAAATTAGCTTTGTATAAATTTGATCACAACTTCAGAAACTCAGCTGTAATGACTCTGATTATGATAGTCAATGATTCAGTTTAGTGAAAACAATTTCTTTTACGTATGAAGATATTCATCCGTAAAAACGTTTCGAATAGTATAAAACGATATCCCCATTCAGATCTTTCTTTCAAGTGTATTCAACCAATGAACATTAGACCTATTTCATGACCGGCTATCATCAATGAATTTACAAGAAAACTTGTTTAATTTTAACGATTAAACAAGCACATCGCTATCCAGACTTCATGGCTAGGTGGAAAACACAATGACATTTGTGGTGAATGTTAATGGTCTCAAGTCCCGAGATGAACTTCAACTATGAGATGCAGAGTGATCCATTTGACAAGTCCCAAGTCGGACGAAACACTCATCTCCGATTCCACTGTTATTCATCTATTCTGTCCCATCTATTTTTATCAACCATGTTCAGTTGTGAAGAAGTGCTCACTAAAGACAGTGAATTGATCGAACTTAGACATTAACACCGTTAGATGACGGCTCAGTGGTCTAGAGGTTAGGTGTTCACACACAAAACCAATGCTTCATGTTTCAAAAACCCTATGCAAGTACCAGGAATCATGGATGCACACTGCTGATGAGTCCCACACCAAGCCGAAAGGGCTAACATTGATCGCCTCATGATTCCAGAGAATCTATTTTCTACCGTTTTGTCTTTATGTCGAATTTTATTTCAGTGTAATAATGAATCTTTAATCATGTTCAATCGTTTTTTTCGCTCAATTTGTTTTGTCGTTTGTTATCGGTTTAATTTCATTGGAAAAAATAAATTATTGTATCACATCTTTTGTTTGTCTAAGCTAAAAGATTGTTTTCATTTTTTTCCGTTTTTTTTTTGTTGTAATCTGCACATTTTCATTTCATTGTGAACATGTTCAAATAAATCAAAGTGATACATACATATGTAACATTTTGTTACAAACAATCAGTCAGTCGATTGATTGGTAAATTCTTTTCAAAAAAATCTTGATGATTTTTATAGATTCAATTATTGAATAGATAGATGAAGGCATAAAGTCGGTTGAGTTTTTTTTGTCTGTTAAATTGTGTAAGTTTACAGCCGGTTTACATAAAAATCATTTATAAAAAGGCTAATATTTGTGTACACGTATGTTTAAGAGAAGGCGGGAAAAGAAAAGGAGACAGAAAGCTGATGGAAGTATCTTGTATTTAATTTTAGATTTATAGGGTGAAATGTATTATGTATAGGTGATATAATTTTCAATTAGATAAGTTAATTTTGCATTTTGATTTATGTAAGTTGCTTATAAAAAATACATTGAAATAAACCAAAGTGAGTAGTTAAAGAGTAAAAGTGAACTAAAGCTTGTGCACACGTTTGATCTGAAACAATTGTGAAGGGACGGATCGACAAATCAGGGTCAGCACTTCTGCAAATGAACAACATCTGGAACTCAAAACTCAGTCAGTCAGATGCAACGTAGAACTTCGTACGTAAGTACATCAGTTCATGTTGCCATACCGCATCAGCACTGAGACGCCGTTGTTAATTCAAATCCAATAGTAGTAGAGGTAGTAAAGATATTAGAAGTAATCGGAGAGGTTAGGATTAGAAGATATTATTCAAGAAGTATGATTCAGTGAGAAAAGTTTAGGAAGTCAAAACTAGAGGGGTTGAAGAATCGAGAAAATTAGGATTTGAGAGAACACAGAGAGTAAATGCACTGGCGCCATTGCAAACGGTTTTGAGCCATGTCATTCAAGGTCTCTAACCATCGATCATTATCATCTCGCGGACCCCAACCAGGTAGTCGACAACTACCAACATGACTCAGTCCATTTGTCAATGACTTCATGGATTTCTGCCATGTTTTGCTTTGGTAATCCCTAGCTTTCTTCCAACCGAATCCTACACCATAAAACATGGTTCGTCGAGGCAGTTGGTGGTTAGGCATTCGTAACACATGTCCCAGCCACCTCAACTGATGAAGTTTCATCACTTCATCAATTGATCTGCCATCCTCACCGAGTACTCGTTTCCTAACGACAGCATTGCTTACTTGATTGTCCCACGATATACGAGCAATGCTTCGGATACACCTATGTTCGAATACTAGTTACCTACGAACATCTACTTTTAACGGCCATGTTTCGCATCCATATAGAAGAACGGGGAGAACTGCTGCGCAGTACACCCGTCCTTTGGTTAGCAAACGGATATCTCGCCTACAAAGTAAATTGGAAAAAGCAAATCGGGGCTTCTGTATCCGCGCTGTGATTTCGTCAGTCACCAGGCTGTCAGCACCGATGAGACTCCTTAGATAAGTGAAGTGGTCAACACGCTCGACTACTTCACTCCCTATCACTAGTTCAGGTGCCGATGAAACCCAATCTTGAAGCAACATTTTGCATTTCGAGGGGGAAAACCGCATCCCGAACATGCTTGCATTGTTGCTTAGGGTGGTCAGAAGACTCTGCATGTTGTCAGCGTCTTCATTGAATAGAACTATGTCATCAGCATACTTTAAATCAGTAAGCGAGCCTTCTAGTAAAAGGTCTACTCCTGAAAAATATGCTGAGCTTAATGTTAACTCTAGGAGGATGTCTAGGACAAACCTAAACAAGAATGGAGAGAGTGGATAGCCCTGATGGACACCACTTGATGTAGAGAATTCAGATGACAGTTCGCCATAAGCTCTCACTCGACCAGTGGTGTTCGAGTAGAGAGCTTGTATAAGGTTAATGTACTTCTTTGGTACACCTTTCAATGACAGACACTGCCACAGAACCTCACGATCCACAGAGGCAAATGCCGCTTTTTAGGTTCAGGAACCTAAAACAACTATCGATCAACACCAAATTCAGAATTTTAGATACAAATGTCACGAAAGTTCTACTGTATGGGGCGGAAACTTGGAGAACCACAAAAGCCATCATCCCCAAGATACAAGTACTTACTAACAGTTATCTACACAATATACTGATGATCGATTGGCAAGACACTATCCTCCACAACCTACGACGGGGAGAGAACAAACCAGAATCCAGAAGAGTAAGAAGAAGCACTGGGAGTAAATAGGATGCACATTCAGGAAAGCACCTGAATGCATCATAAGACAGACATTCACGTGAACTCGCCAAGGCCAAAGAAAAGTGGAAGCACAAAGAATACTTTACACAGGGGAATGGAGACATACACGAGAAGAACGAACACCAGTTGGACAGAAATAGAACTAAAGGCACAAAACAGAGTAGGTTAGAGAATGTTCGTCAACGGTCTATGTTCCATTAGTGGTAACAGAAATATCAGAGCAAAGTGATTAAAAGATCACATGCTTTACTGGGTAAGTAATCATGCAAATTTTTTGTGAACTACATCGAAACGGAACCAATCATTTGAGTTGTTTTTCCCAAAAAAAATGTAATCAGATCGTTATCAAACTGATTCTCATATGTAATTCGATGAAACAGTTTGACGGTATACCACAATACTGATCTACATTTTCATTTGAATATTTTCTTCATCACGATCATACTTACTTACTTACTTGCTTACTTAATTACTTATTTACTTACTTACTTACTCACTTACTTACTTACTGACTGACTGAATGACTTACTTACTTACTTACTGACTGACTGAATGACTTACTTACTTACTTACTTACTTACTTACCTACTTACTTACTGACTGAATGACTTACTTACTTACTTACTTACTTACGCCTGTTGCCCCAATGGGGCATAGGTCACCGACCAGCAAATCGTTTTTCTGGTCAGCGTTTTTTCTAGGCGGGTTAGATTTCTACATGATGCGGGCACTAACCTCATGCCCAATCCTCCACTTTATCCGCTGGCTTGGGACCTGCAGTAACCCTAGAAGGGCTCCAGGCTTAGTTGTTTGCATCAACAAGCCAATGACTTAATCTATAGTTACAATGTTTTAATTTTATTGTCCATATCTATTTTCCAATCTATCGTCATGCTATCAAGTTACATCACAAAGAAAGTGGTTGTGGGCGAAATTTACTAGCTCAGATGGATAATTGTGATGGGAGATGTTCACTCAGCATGGTTGAAGAAGGGTCAGTCAAAAATAATACGCAGTTAGATCTTAGCACACCTGGTTGATAGTGATCATATTGTAGATAAGTCTAGATGTTTTCGAGTGATCTATCGTATACCTCAATCATTTCTCAACGGACTTCGATCCCGTCTCCTACACATTGCAGAAGCCGTAGGAATACGTACATTCAACCCTAATTTATGTGTTCAGAAGAAATTCGTCACACTCCAATCTCTTCCGTGGCCCGGATATGACGTAACTAACGATTGACACTATATTTTTTTTATCTTATTTTTAATTTTACATATTTGTTTATTACGTCATGGGTTTGATGTTTTTACAATGATTATTTGAAGTCTATTTATCCACGAGGTTTGACCTACTATTGATAAAACTTTAGTTATCATATTTTATAATTTTCTTACTACTATCAGTGCACCTGTCTTCTTACTATCCACTTGTACTTTTGCCTATTATATGTGGTGACGTAATCTATTTCATTTCATTGTGATTATTGACTCAAATTGCCTTGATTGGTTTAACATTTTCATATAAATATTCATATATATTAGCGAGTGTAAAGCCTGATGACGATTTAATCGAAAACAATATTGTTCGCTTATATGTGTTGTTCTAAGTAAGCTTATAGACAAAAAAAGGAATGGTTGCGCAACTTGTAAAGACCACTTACATGATTTTCTGTCTTGTGAAGTTCGAGTTCCCCATGGACAAATACACCTGTAATCACCGTTTGGTAGATCTAGACACTTCCCACCATTATGACATCGCTGAGGATCTTCCTCACATGGCATTTCTAATGATCAATAGTGAACAGAATTCATTAGTAAACATAAAAATTTCATAAGAAAGAGAATGTGAAAATATTATGTTGTGGAAAAGTAATTTGGTGTATTAAGTGGGTGAACACATACAATTCAATGGGATGTAAACTTTAATATGTTCCCTTTTTCTCAGAAATCCCTATCAAATATTTACATTGAAATCATTCATCAATCATTGTTAGACCACCATTAGAAACCTGGGAGCACTGAAAGACGGCTGTTTCGTCCGAGCGTGCATACACGACTCCTGCTAGTCACCGGATTCGAACCTAGGACCTTCGGTTTTGCTCATGAACGCTTAACCTCCCGACAACTGAGCCGGCAGTTAACGGTTTTGCTGTCTAACTCTAATCAATCTAAGGAATTTGCGCAAACTCATTTATTTTTTTTTCCGGAGGTAAAGCGTTCGCGCACAAGACCGAAGGTCCTAGTTTCGAATCCAGCGTCTAGCAAGAGTCGTAGATTCGTACTGCTAATGAATCCCATTCCAAGACAAAACGACCGTCTTTCAGTGCTTTCAGGTTCTTAATCGTGGTCTAACAAATTATTTTACGCATGACCTGCAGAATACTATTAAGAAAAAGTCAAATATTGACATTTTTAGGATGGTTGTTCCTTGCATCAAACACTTGAAAGCTATTTTTTATGTTTTTACGTTTAGCCTCAAATGAAAATACAATTTCAATAGGTATTATGTCCAGATTAAGAATTAGGCAGATTATTGATATGAAAAATAATATTATTTGCAGCATTCCAACGAATAGAACAGTCAAGATGTTTCTGAAGTTTTTTCACTCATTGTAAGACACTTCGTTAGAGTTACACATTTTTGAAACCATGAATCGACCAATGTTAGACCACCATTAGAATCCTGGAAGCACTGGATGGCCGTTTCGTCCTGGTATGGGACTCCTCAGCAGTGCGCATCCACGACTCCTGCACCCTTCAGGACTCCAACCCAGCACCTTCGGTACTGTGTGCGAACGCCCTAACCGTTAGACTACCGAGCCGGTATCCAACGGTGTTAATGTCTAACTTGATCAAATTCACGGAGTTGCGCAACCTCATACACAGTCTTCGGTAGACACTGCCTACACCCGAACAGGCTGAACTTCACTGTTCACGTCTTCCCGCTAGAATTCGGAGAAGATTCTTCACAAAGCTAGTCACTAGTGAGCATAGGTCATTTGCATTACGGGGTTGTGAACAAATAAACTAAGTAAATTCACCCAAGTTTAAATAGGACGCAGGAATAAATCAATCATTCAATAAATCAAGAGACAGGTCTGATTTAGTCAAGGTCATGTCACTCCGGTCAAGGTAATTCATGTGTGAGAATGGGTGTGAAAAACCTGACATTCGTGATATGAAAAGATTGAGTTGAACTTGTATATTTCAAAAGAAGGCGAGAATGTGAAAAGACCGCCTTACATGGACCATTAATTCAAGTGACCGATTTCTGATTTTACTCATAATATATATTATTATCATACATAGTAATTCAAATCTATCCTTTCATAATACAAATGTCACATTTTTCACAGCTTTAAAACATACACAATTATATGAACACATGTCATGTGAACAACCTTGACCAGGGTCACATGACAATGACTAGGTCTAATCTGTTTATCGAATGTACAAACTATCTTAGATTTATTGATTTATTGTACTATATAAACTTGGGTTTGACATTAGAAGCTATCGTTCTAAAAATGTAAATGTTTGATTTTCTTTTCACTACACTGTTCATAGATATGGTCCTGAGAAATTTTATCCCTGTGTTTTAACAGCTGTCGTGATATCAGTCCTATGCCCCGTTTCGATTATGTGCTTTGCTATCGATGAACATTGTTTTCTATTCCCCCGAGTCTATCGAGTCATCTGACGTTAACTGATTCTCAAGCCATTTAGGTACATGTACCATTACCCTTGATTGGAATGACTCCTATTCTACTCGCAGGATTCGAACCCAGGACCTCCGGTCTTGCACACGAACGCCTAACTTCTCTAATTACATTACATATTAATCTTAGGGATTAATTAACCTGCCAGGATCGGCATTTCATAATCCTTGATCAGTTGCAGTACAAAAAGGTCAGAGTTATGTAATCAAAGTGAAGCTATAGTTTTGCGTTAAATATACAAAACACAGTTAAGTTTTTCAACCCGTAACTGATATCAGCTTTATTGCAATGATTTATCATACATTGTGTTTACAAAATTATAAGACTTGGGGTTGAGATTTGCAGGAAAATTTATGTTTCAGAATAAATTTCTTCAGTTAATTGACAGGTATATTCACTGATTGAAAACAAACCAATGACCACTTTTCCCGCGGACAGTAGTAGCACAGTTCTGTAGGGCTCTGCGTACATGTGTGATTACACCACAGAATTAACCTAAGCTATTCACATTGTAGTGTAAAGGCTTGAAAAGTGTCTAGTTCTCTTGAAAACGAATGCAAATGTACCCGTTTACTTGTACAACTGATGAATTGATCGATTTTAGACCACCGTCAGAAACCTGGAAGCACTGAAAAGCAGTTTCGACCTGGTATGGGACTCATCAGCAGCATCGTGCATCCAGGACTCCTGCTACTAATCGGATTCGACCCCAGGAACTTCGGTCTTGCGGGAGAACGCCTAACCTCTGTACCACGGAGCCGGGACCTAGCGGTGTTAATGTCTAACTTCGATCAACTCAATGTCTCGCACAACTAAATTCACTGTCTTCGCTGGACAGTGCTTCCTATCCGAACAAGGTTGAACTCTACTGGCCATGGTTTCTCACTAGATCTCGGAGAAACTTCCTCACGGAGCTTGTCACTAGTGAGCACCTACTGATAAGTCTCATTCCAGGACAAAACGGTCCTCCAGTGTTTCCGAGTTTCAAATGGTGGTTTGAGATTGATCGATTCATGATTTGAAAGTCAGCTCAGTAATCTCCACGACTTGAAATTTTATCAACTCATTTGTTGATAAACATCTTTCTGTACTTACTCAAATGTTAGTTTACACATTGGAAAAAACTGTTCAAACATTATTATTTCACTAACAGAATACGGAAAAAATTCATTATATCAATTGTGTTAAGCCAACTTACTTAGCGTATAAACACAGTCTAATGTTGATTCGTCAAAATGTGTATTTTCTGGACAATGACATCTAAAATGTTATAAGATAAGTGAAACATTTCTTTTGCAAAAAAAGGTCCTAATTAAAGTTTGTTATTTCGAAAAATTTGATATTTTTCAATCAACAATTAAAAATTTTGAATAACAGAATGAAATATAATTAATTTTGATAAGTACAAAATATTTTGGCATTTAGAGTTGTAAGCAAGTATAGTGGAAATTCTTGGCTTGCAAATTATGTAGCGTAAATTGAACAAGTTTTCATGATTCTGATAAGAACTAGCTATTAGTAGAAATCTAGAAGTTGGCTACAAAGTCATTATTTCCGGCTTTCAGTAAACCGTATTGACGGGTGGTACTAGCGAAATCTTCAGTAATTGAATTATTCATTAGGATTGAGAGAATATTGTAAATTTGGTTCAGATTTTACTTACACCAGTTAGCTCTAACAGAGCAAAGGTCACCGACCAGCTAGTTAGCTTTTCCGGCTGGCGTTTGTTTCACCGAGTTAGATCTCTATGAGATGGGGTCGTTAAGCCCATGCGCAACCCTTCTCCTTTTATCCAGAGTTTGTACTGATTGTAACTCCAGAACAGCTCCCGGAGGAGTTTTCGTTTAGATTTAAAAATTATTTATTTCCATGTAAGTATGGATATTTCCCATGAAATCTGTACATAAGGAAGTGACTGTGCTGTAACACTATAAAACATATTCATTCACATCAACGAGGGTTCTATCCGTTTTGTACGTAAGGCAGTTCCTCATTGATGATACTACCAAATGGTCTTATAATGTCGTGGGTTCATTGAAGTTAGACATCATTAGCTTTGGACACTTGCCAAGTGGTCAAACGTTTAGGCTTTGACATGTGTTGTCGATGGTTCTAGGTTTGATTCTGGCCTAAAGGGTCATACTTCAGCACTGCTAATGAGACCTGCACCAGAATGAAACTTACATTTGGTGCTTCCAGGTTTTTAACTAGGATTCATTCATGATGAGTCCGCGAGACGAAAGTCACCGATGGTTAGAGACCTTGAATAACAGGGCGCAAAATCGTTTGCCATGGCTCAGGTGCATCCAGTTTTTGTGTTATCCCAAATCCTAAACTTCTGGATTAGTCAACACATCTACCTTTGTCTTTCTAAACCTATCTCACTGAATTATACTTGTTGAATATTATCTTCAAATCCTAATCTTCTTCATTACCGCTAATTCTTCTACTATCTCTACCACTATGAGATTTGAATTGACAATCGCATCTCTGTGTGCTAATGTGGTATGGTAACATAAACGGATGTGCTCACGTTTGAAATTCTACGTTGCAACTGACTGAATGACTCATTCATGATTTCAAGGTGAAATTATTCTTTGAGAAATTAATTTCATATTCTAACAAGTACTTACTTATATGATCCTTCTTCATTGATACATTGACCCCGTTGACAAACCCCATCCACTTCACATTCATTGATATCTGATTATGAAAAAAGATGTCCAATAAGGACTGTTGAATATTTGATAAATTCAATCAATAAATAACTTACTTACTTACTTTCTCCTGTTACCCCCAATGGAACATAGGCTGCACACCAGTTTTCTCCAACCAACACTGCCCTGGGCTTCCCTTTTCAATTCTGTTCAATTTTTGTTCATTCTTCTCATGTCTTTCGCTATTTCTAGGTGTATTGTGTTCCTTGGCCTTCCTCTTTTCATTTTGCCTTGAGGGTTCCATGTGAGGGCTTGTCTTGTGACGCGGTTAGGTGCTTTCCGCAATGTGTTTCTTATCCACTTCCACCACTTCGTCCTGATTTCCTCCTCCATTGGAATCTGGTTTGTTCTCCCTCATATAAGGTTGTTGCGGAAACTGACTGGCCAACGAATCCGAAGTATTTTGCGTAGACAACTGTTATTAAACAATTGTATCTTCTTCTTTGGTAGTTCTCCAAGTTTCCGCTCCATACAGTAGAACTGTCTTCACATTTGTATTGAAAATCCTGATTTTGGTGTCGATTGATATTTGTTCGGAGTTCCAGATATTTTTCAATTGTAGAAATGCAGCCCTTGCTTTGTCAATCCGCGCCCTCACATCTGCATCGGATCCACCTTGATTGTCGATGATGCTGCCAAGATATGTAAAGGTGTTAACGTCCTCAAAGGCATCTCCATCAATAGTGATTTTGTTGGTGCATGTTGTGTTGCGTCGGAGAATTTCAATTTTCCATTTGTGTATGTTGAGACCTGCTGCTGCAGAGACTGCTGCTACACTGTTCGTCTTAATCAATAAATAATACTATACATTATTCATTTAGAGTTATAAAGATTATTTTTTATGACTAAAAGCATGAATCAGTCATTGAAAGATCACCATTAGATGGAAACCTGGAAGCACTGGATGGACGTTTCGTCCTGGTATGACAGTAATAATGGGTGAGGTCATGCGAAATTCCAAATTCGTTCACAGTTAGAGATTAACACGAATGGATACTAGCTCACTGGTCCAGAGTTTAGGAGTCAAGACTAAAGGCCTTAGGTTTGAATTCTGCTAGTGGCAGGAGTCTTTAGATGAACACTGCTGATAAGTGTCAAATGAGGACGAAACGGCCGTCTTTCAGTGCTTCTGGGTTTCTAATTGTGGTTTAACTATAGGAAAACAAATTTCAATCATTCGAAATGAACTTGTCTGGTTAGTATATACACTAAATTACAGTTCTTTTTCGTTTCAAATGTTTAGGTATCATCAAAGTTATTTGTAAATGTAGTATTCAAGAATAATGTGTTGCAGTTAACCACTAGGGGTGATATAAAACGATAGTTGTATTATATCAACGAGTAGATTATAGTCCAACATGTAAATGTTGTATATTAACTGACTGATCTAAATGTTAGGCTCTGCTGCGTATGCCTAACCACAGACTGCCTCGACGAGCTTTGTTTTGTAGTGTAGGAATAGGTTGGAAGAAAGTTAGGGGCGGCCAAACCAAAACATGGCAGAAATCCATGAAATCATTGACAAGTGGACTGAGTCATGTCGTTAGGTGTCGACTACCTGGATGGATTATGCGAGATGATATTAATCGATGGTTAGATACCCTGAATGACATGGCTCAAAACCGTTTGAAATGGCGCCGGTGCATTTATTCTTTGTGTTCACTCTTCCGGATTTTTCAACCCCTCTAGTTTTGACTTTCTAAACCTTTTTCACTGAATCATACTTCTTGAATAATATCTTCTAATCCTAACCTCTCCGATTACTTCTGATACCTTTACTACCTCTTCTACTATTGGATTTGAATTGACAATTATATCTCTGTGCTGATGTGGTATGGCAACATGAAATGATGTGCTTATGTAGGAAGTTTTACGTTGCATATGACTGACTGACTAGGCTTTCACGATAAGACTGAAGGTCCAGAGTTCAACATCTGATTCAGCTGTTGATATATGTATATATATATATATATATATATATATATATATATATATATATATATATATATATATTACTGATAAGTCCGAAGATTGGACGAAAAATCTCCTACATGCTATTTTGGAAATCTTTAATAGTATACTGGTTGTGGAAAGTTGGGCTTGTATATATCAAACAAACTTACTTCCTTTCTTAAGTGTATGCGACAGTAAACTATTTCTGTGTGAACCGGATATATATTTTTATTAATATTCACATGTTTTATTTGAGGATTTATTGAATTACAAAGATGAAAATACATTTGAGCCATGTTAATTCACTTAATTTAAAGATTGTGTTCAATTCCAAACTACTAATATATATCTAATACACAAATTGAACTGTACGTAAAATGTCAGGAATCATGTAAAACGGTCCATATAGTTCATTGAGGAACGTTAATGAATTGCAGATTTTTGATTTATTAGTGTTAGTATTCTTTGAATTTGTACAAAAATTACACTTTTTGTAAGCTCAGTATCTACATATTTAGAAAAGAATCATAAAAGTTGATTATTACTGAAATCATGAGTCAGTTATTGTTAGACCACCAATAGAAAGAAACCTAGAAGCACTGGACGGCCATTTCGTTTTCACATGGGACTCATCATCATTGAGCATCAAGAAATCCTGGTACCCTCAGAATTCAAAACCATAATCTAAGGTCTTGTGCGTGAACACTTAACCTCTGAACCATTGAGCCGGCATCCAAAAGTGTTAATCTGTAACTCTGATCAATCTAAGGATTTTGCGCCACCTCACCCATTCTTAGACGCCCAACTTCCAGATCAACAGGCTGGATTTCGTAAGGATCGATCATGTACTGACCTAATTGCTACATTACGGATCATTGTGGAACAGTCGGTTGAATGGAACTCACCACTGTACATCAACTTCATCGACTACGAGAAGGCGTTCGATAGCGTGGACAGGAAAACACTGTAGAGGCTTCTTCGACACTACGGTGTGCCTGAGAAGATAGTTAACATCATATGGAATTCATATGATGGATTCAACTGCAAAGTAGTACACGAAGGACAGCTAACAGACTCTTTCGAGGTGAAGACCGGTGTCAGGCAAGGTGGCTTACTCTCACCCTTTCTCTTTCTCCTGGTCATCGACTGGATTATGAAGACGTCAGAATCTTTTGGGAAGCACAGTGTCAAATGGACAGCTAGGATGCAGATGGACGACCTGGACTTCACAGATGACCTAACTCTTCTATCGTACACGCAATAACAAATTCAAGAGAAGACGACCAGTGTAGCAGCAGCCTCTTCAGCAGCAGTAGGTCTCAACATACATAAAGGAAAAAGCAAAATTCTCCGATGCAACACAACATGCACCAACCAAATCACTCTTGGCCCTCTTCTGGAACCCTCACGGTAAAAGGGAAAAAGGAAGGCCAAGGAACGAATTATGCCGAGAAATAGAGAAAGGTATGAGAAGAATGAACAAAAGTTGGACAGAACTGGAAAGGAAAGCCCAGAACAGAGAAAACTGGTCAGAGACCTATGCTCCATTGGGGGTAACAGGCGAAAGTAAGTAAGTTACCCATTCATACCATACCAAGATGAAAACTCCGTCCAATATTTCAAGATTTCTTTCTAATGGTGCTCTATCAATGATTGATTCAAGAAAAAACAGTCTTCATAATCCTAAATGAAAAAGTTCACTAGCCAAATCCATATGACTTTTGTAATTTAATAAGTTAACTTACCTTTACATATACCATCAATTTGTTCATAACCTCTGCCACAATGTGTTGTATGACATATTTGACATGGTTCACCCCATGCAATCCCCAACGCATTACAACATAATTCATGACTTAATGGTATAGCTTCATAGCCATATTGAGATATTCTATATTGCAATGGATTAACACATAGGCCACGTTTTAAACCGGTATAACAAGCACCTTTTAATTGAACTATTAGAAAAAAAATTGAAAAGATTAAAAAACAAGACAAATGTAAAGTTCAATTTGAAAAAATTTTTTAGTAATTTGTCAGTTAAGAATTGTGAAGATAATTGAGTGTCATTGGAGTCATGAAATGATCAATGTTAGATCAGTATTGAAAGGCCGTTTTGCTTATAGTACGGGACTCTTGAATAGTGAGTTTTCACAACTGTTTAAGCGGAAACTGAACGCAATCCTTAACCTACGGATATGAGGGCGGTTGTCACTTCCCGGCTGCCCACACCGTGGAAGGCTGTTTCTTGAGGAACCTGAAAAGGAAGATAGATTAGTGTTGGTCTTAGAGAACTGGGTGCGTGACAGCAGAGTCCAAGGGAAAACCGCTTAAGGCCGGTCACGCACGGCCTTTTAATGAAAGGTGTTTTGAGGATTAGCTCCGTTCTTAATGGCCTTTAGTGGGCACCCTTACCGACGGAGACGGAAATCCGTGAAGTAGGGTGAGGTGTGACAATTTTTAGGGTCGACCTTTTCTAACCCTTCCTTCCTAGTGAGAAGGCAGCGTCGCTGCAGATGCTGGTTGTCCGAGGGAAACACCTTACTGCTGTCATACCCCTCTGCATTAGTCAGCAGTACGACTTCACCCTCAGACCTTGAGTAGCTGCTTTTAGTCTGATCATTCTCCAATCGACCTGCCTGTCATGGTAGAACCTTCAGGAACATATGTTCCAGCCAGTATAGCTCGGTTGGGTCATCACGACAGTCAAGCCTGACCACTACGTCAGGGTAGCAGCTACGGTCGGGACCCTTAACCTCGTGAGTATGCATACAGAGATATTAGTGTCAATCCGTGATATTGCGCAATACATGTCGATTGTCTTCGGCAGGCAACTGCCTCACACTACATTGGTCATGGCATCTCATCAGCACTTCAAGAATTCCTTCTCGTAACTAGTCACTAGTGAGAACATGATAAGTTTCATCATAGGGTAACGGAGATTTCATTAAAATCATAAACCGATAGGTGGGATATCATCACGTTTGTAATCACTTACTCTCTGTCACACCAACTACGAGATGCAGGTCAATCTAACTAACGGGTCTCGAAATGGACGAAAAGCGCGTCTAGATCTATACTGCTAGCTACCTTCTATACTAATAAATCGAACCATAGCTGTTTAATACACACTTATTTCCATTTTTTGTGATTTCGGTGTACACTTTAAACTAGCTTTAGATTGACTAATCTTAACAAACTGATCAAATTCATTCCCAGTTTAAAATAACTAACTGATCAGTAATCTAGAATTTGTAATATTCTGACCTATTGTGTAGACATTTATTTTATTTCCTTGAATTAATAATTTCTGTCAATATAATTCCGTCGAACTAACATTCAATTCCATCATCTCTAAACATTCTCTTTCGATGGATGCGCACTGCTGATGAGTCCCATACCAGGACGAAACAGCCGTCCAGTGCCTCCAGGTTTCTAATGGTGGTCTAACAATAATTGATTGATTGATGATTTGAAATGTGTAAAAACACAAAACCTCCAAAACTCTGACCGAAAATAAAGAATATTTGTTAGAAAATATCGTGATTCAATCTTCAAAATTAGTTTCGTTCTTTTGGAATTGACAAGCATTGATAACATTTCAGAGTTTTACAATGAAATTTATGTGAGGAATACAAACTTGCATAGTTTAGGAAAAATCTGATCTTGATCATTTCTAGATAGTTTGTCGAAAATGTCATTGTACTTAAAAATAATGATGGTTGTCTAACTAATTGCTTAGTTAAATATCATCTGAAATTCCAGCAGACTTTCTATTTTTTTTGGAAATTCCTACATTACTGAAAAGGAGAAATATTCAGTGTAGAAATCTATCCATATCAATTCAAATTCTGTTAAATTTACAGCTAATGTCTGATAGTGAATATCAATAAGTTTAATTCCGGTCATCTGATAAGACGGTGAGAGTTAATATTTCATTATTGAAGCTTTACAATAACAAATATTGTACTAAACGGTTGTGGAGACTGTTGAGTTACTTTATGAAATCATGAATCGTTCAATCTTCGACTAACATTAGAAACTTGCAAGCAATGGAAGACGGCTATTTCGTCCTGGTATAGGACTCGTCAGTAGTAAGTAGCGGCAGCTCCTTCTACTAACACGATTTGGAACCAAGAACCTTCGGTCTTGCTAGTGAACGCCTAACCGCTGGATCACTGAGCCGGTATATGACGGTGTAAATGTCTAACTTCAATCAATTCACGGTGAGCACTGCTTCACACTCGAATAAGGATCAACTTCACTGGTCATGACTTCTCACTAGAACTCAGAGAAACTTTCCTCACCGAGCTAGCCACTTGTGAACACAGGTAATCGCGCGCAAAACCGAATCCTAGGAGTTACAGCAGTCGTGGATGCGCACTACCTATGAGTGCCATACCTAGACAAAATGGCAATTCACTGCTTCCAGGTTTCTAATGGTGGTCTTGCATTGACTGATTCATGATTTCATGAAATATCAACTGTATATCTAAATTATTCTGATACATTCCTAAGTGACAAACAATTTCCACTTCATCTAGTCATTTAATATTACCCATATTCTATTGATCGATGTGTAATGTGGTTAATAGTGTAAGTACCTCAACAAGTCTCATGTACTTTACATAGATCTTTGGTGATTGGAGGTTACTGACCGAAATCCACGACCCACTATTCATAAATAGATGCAAATAAGTCTAAAGATAGATTACTTTTGATGATAAATAAGCTGACTAAATGGAATACTATATTGTGCACTATAGGAGGCACATGTTTAAACTTGTCGTGACCTTGTAAACTAGTCTGTGTGTAGATAAACATTGTGGTTTCATTCATGAACTGCTTCGTTTGTATTTCTACATATTTACGCTTACAAACGAGCATGTGTAATTTTGTTTTGTCATCTCAAGGTCATACACTGTTGGTTATTGTCATAATAATGATAATCTTGTCGATTTTTCTACAAAGGATCAATAAATGATAGCAAAGGTACCTGTTACACTTGAAAATAAAGTGTAGTCAGCGGATAAACACAGAAATAGGAGTTTATTAATTTGAAGCAACAGATCAACAGAATGACGATGATCGAAAATTGAATTCTAAGGATAGACCTTGGGACTATCATATATGAAATTCATAAGTTACTTTTAGAAAGATCGTAATTAATAGAACAACCAAATAGATTTAAGACTACGACTTTTGAATTTCGACACTAAATTTACAATCAGTCGGCAACAACGTAAAACTTCGTATGTACTTACATTAGTTCAAATCACCATACCACATTAGCATAGAAACGCAATTGTCGATTCAAATCCCATAGTAGTAGAGGTAGTAAAAGTATTAGCAGTAATGGAGAATATTAGGGAGCGAAGATATGATTTGAGAAGTATAATTCAGTGAGATAAATTTAAAACGAGAAAGACAGAGGTGACGATGAATTCAGTAGATTAGGATTTCAGAGAACTCAAAGAATGAATGAACGTGCGCCATAATAAACGGTTTTGAACCATTTCATTCAAGGTCTCTAACCATCGGCTACTATCACCTCGTGAACCCTAACCAGGTAGTCGACACTTACTAACGTGACTTAATCCAATTTTCAGTGAATTCATGGATGTGTACCATGTCCGAACCACGTCAACTGATGAAGTTTCAATAGCGCATCTATCGGTTTGTCATCTCACGGCAATATTAGAATAGATGAAAGATCGTCCATAAATTAAAGTCTCTTTGTCATTTCCTTGTAAGTTGTTCAAGGGTTCAACTTGTACAAAACCCCATTGCATTTGATAAATTTGTTTTCACAATTAAGATATGAAATAATTTGCCATTTTAGAATCAAATAATTAAATTTGGCAATGTTGTCATTCAGTAAAATGGCAGGTTAATCATACATTTATGTCACCTATTTTTTGAACTGTACGAATACTGCAATTCAAAGGACCTGTTTTGATGAAATATTCATGAATGTCAACTAACCCGAAATAAGTAGCTGGGCTTATTGCCTAATTACTACTGTTACCCACGATTGGAGCATAGACCGCCGGCCAGGATTTTCCATCCTACTCTGTCCTGGACCTTTTGCTTCCTATTTCTACCCAATCGCTATCCATTCCTTTAATGTCTGTCTCCGATTCTCGGCGTAATGTGTTCTTTGTTTTGATTGATTTCTCTTGTCCTTGAAGATTTCAGGTTAGGGCATGCGTCGTGAGGCAGCTGGAGTCTGGTATTTTACCTCTCATAGTAGGTTCTTTGAAGGATTTCACAGTTGTTCAATTTTATGCTCAGTCTCCCTTCCCTGAGAATTATTTCGACGGTTGTCTACGCAAAAGTTTTCGGATCCGTTAGCCAGACAATATTAGCAATAACCTTCTGTTGGATAGAAGAAACCAGATTCCAGGAGATAAAGAAATCAGGAAGAAGTGCTGGAAGTGGATAGGACACACTTTAGGGAAAGCACGCGAATGTGTCACAAAACAAGCCTTCAATTGGAACCCTCAAGGTCAAAGTAAGAGAGGAAGACCAAACAACACGTTACGCAGAAAAATGAAGACAAACATGAGAAGAATGAACTGTAGTTGGACAGAACTGGGAACGTAGTTCAGAGACAGAGTAAGTTAGAGAGTACTGGTCGGTGGCCTATGCTTTATTGGGGGTGATAGACTTAAGTAATTAAGTAATTAAGTAAGTAAGTAAGTAAGTAAGTAAGTAAGTAAGTAAGTAAGTAAGTAAGTAAGTAAATAAGTAAGTAAGTTTCCCTTTTCGGAACATCGGAAAAACACTCAACTATAGTCGTAGACGGTAATTTCACATTGGATGGAAATTGACTAAACGCTCTCTAAGAACAGAAATAGCCATTATTAACAAAAAAGCTCAAAGATACAACACTTACCTTCACATTTTAAACCGCTATATCCTGTTTGACAAATACACACACCATTTTCACACTTTCCATGCTCATTACAATTATCTGGACATTGACCTTTTTTTTTAAAGAAAAAGATAATAAGAAATTTGATTTGATAATATGATTTTAAAATATCCGCATGGATGATATCTTATAGAAATCTGTTCATTCTCAGTTGGAAAATTAATTTCCTCCATTATTGTCCAAACAGAAAACCAATTTTACATTGAGAGAGTTATGAAGGTTATTGATAGTGTTAAGAGTATTGTAGTAGCACCAAACAATGGTAATGTCTAACTTTAATCAAAGCTGAGGTTAACAGAACAAGCTACGCGTCAAACGTCGAGAAATTCGAATGCTTCACTTCTATATGACGTTTGTGCTGATGATGTTGTTTAGAAGAAGAACGATGATAGCTCCACAATCAAAACATCCAGCTCCAAAGACTAAACACCACCACAATCATCCACCTGAACTAAAAGTGTTCTCCACCATCTTAGCTTCAATCAATTTGCGTTATTGCACAATACTCGTCATCTGTTGTGTGGGGTCAATAACTAACTGTCTTACACCCAATTAGACTGAGATACAACTCAGTGGTTTAAAGGTTTATCATTCACATGCGTGACCGAAGTTCTTCGGTTTAAATCCTTTATGAAGAAATATAGATATACGCTATTGAGAAGTCTCATGATGTAGAAATCTTGTAGCTCAGATGGATGATTATGGTAGAGTTTCATTCTCTGAGCTGGATGTTCCAGTGGTGGAGCTTTCATTGTTCTCCTACTGAACAACATCATCAGCTGAGAGTCAAACATGAAGAAATTCGAATCTAAAGTTTTTGCTAATGATATTGTTCATAAGAAGAACGATGAAAACTTCACAATCAAAACATCCAGCTCTGAAAACCAAACTCCACCACGAGGAAGAAACTGCTGTTTATTACTTCTCATCATTTTTAATGGTTGTAATCTTAGTAAAAAGCAATCGTTAACATACAGATTGAAGCAGTTGATGAGTCTGCGAACTTAGTTATTTTTCGTACAAATAAATAACATTTCTAGGTGAATTATTAAAAAAACCAAAGATCCATAAACACCAAACTAATAACTATTACACACAAAATGTAACAAAGAAATGATAGTTTCGAATTAATGATTTGAAAACAGATGATTTTCCTTGATTGTCAAACTAAATCATAAAAACGTACATTAATTCTCGTCAATAAATCAAATGACGCTCCGATCTATGATATCACAAAAAATGATAACAAAAGACCGCAGGTGTTACTAGTAAAACTTTGAGTTCATGAAAACGAACATGGATTACATTGAAGGCAACGATTATGAACAAGAAAGGTTCATCTTAACAAGTAAATCCTCAGAAGTCGAGATCCAAAATATCATCATGGATCAAACACAGGTCCTTCATTACTTTTAGCGAAGCGACCCCTTGACTTGTCTAAGCCGTTGAAATAGTGCTCAGTGGTGATTATTCATGAAATATTCCAATTCCTGTAGTGAGTAACTGTCTAACACACAACACCGTTTGATTCTACTAGGATAGATTATCGCGTTAGAATGTAAGATTCACTTTTGAAGGCTTTGTTTGTGAAAATCCCTCCATGTATACATTTCTAATTTGTCATTATTGATTCCTTCAGTTGTACATTTTGTTAGCTTGTTCTATTCCATTTGAGATGATAATATTTGTATTTTATTATAGTTTCTATTTCTTTTGCCTTTACTAAGTTTCAATGTTTCTTTCTGAACTGAATTTATGTTGTTTAAGCTGATACTTTTTTTTTTTTGAATTATTTTTTCTGGTTAGCGTTTTTTTGGCAAGTTAGTTTTTGACGGAATGGGGTCGCCAACCCCATGTCCAACCCTCCTCCTTTACCCGGGCTTGGGACCGGCAGTAGCCCCGAAGGTTCTACTGGCCTTCCTCTTTTCCTTTTGCCAAAGAATACATTACGCCGTGAAATAGAGAAAGATATGAGAGGAATGAACAAACATTGGACAGAACTGGAGAGGGAAGCCCAGGACAGAGTTGGTTGGAGAAAACTGGTGAGCGGCCTATGCTCCATTTGGGGTAACAGGCGAAAGTAAGTAAGTAAGCTGATACTTAGTCATGGCGACAGCCATATTGATTTGTTCCTCTTTTGATTGTGTCGGTTGCTTGCTTTGACTGGAATTGTGCATTTTGATTGTAAATTGAAGCATCCTTTCGAGATAGGATACACTCTGTGTTATGAAGCAACCAAATATTATCTTTTGAAGGAATCTGATCTATCCAGAAGGGAAGGAATATCATTTATTTGTTACTGTTGATTTGATTAATTAAACAATTGTTGGTGGAATAACTGAGTGGTTTAGGTAATGATGTATATTTATATTTATGATGAATATTAGAATCGTTATTAACCCAAATCACTTGTTTCGGCTTTAAACTGGGTAATTCGTGTATCTAAACTACCTGGACAGTTATTCTCCAATCCAAACCTCATTTTGGATACTACATAGAATTCCTCTAACCTGCAAAAACTAAAATAACTTTTATCGTACACACAACTGTTGTTTTACCGGAAAAAAATCAAAGCTATTCAAAAAGACTGTCATTAATTCCAAAAAAGACATTCTCTAGTGAAATTTACAAAGTAATTTTTAAAGTTTTTTAATCCTGTCAACCGGCAAAAATACACAACCATTGATATTTATTCACATTACTAAGTGTATAATTCTGATTTAATTTTTTCAGAAGAAAAAATTATTTCTCAGTCATTTTTTGCATCGATTAAATTGCAAATATTTGCAAGTCTTCACTGTTATTTTATGAAACTTTCGCATTGTTTCAAAATCATTCTCAAGGTCGTCTCGTTCAACACCCCGCCTGATCATATTGAACAGTGAATTCCACAAACAAATATTTATCATTGAATGAAACTATTTAAAACTACATTCAGGTAGGGTAAAAAACTAAAACCAACTGTTCTAAATATTTAATTTTTAAAAACTATTTACAATAATATATAAATCAAATGCTTTTTTTAAAAAAATATCCATTTACAAATTGTAAGAAAATACCAGCATTTAAAACAAAATGAACTTTACAATAACCAAGTTAATTTTGTTAATAAAGTCAGCTGATGATATATACATGTGGTTTTTTTTATAGTGTGAAATACTTTGGTAAGTGAACAAATACTGTAGTCCAAAATAAGTAATATTTTTGTTGCTACCGGAAAAGAAGGAGATGATGACAATCATAATAATAGTAATAATAATCATTTTTGTACAAAAACATTTACAAATTATTCACTATGTAAAGGTCAATTGTGTTCTATTGAGAAATGGCAAATGGAAGTTAGAAAGTTCTAGCCGATTTTAATGTATTCTATAGTAAGTTATAACATGACATTGGATCAATAATGAAGGAATATTTGATTTTTTTCGTATGATGGTGATAACATCCCTGGAAAAGTGTGTGATCTTATGAGCATTTATGATCTTGGAAACGATTACAGATACATTTGAAGTTTAAAGTTTATAACCATTTAGCGAAATAGCTGTTTCGTTCTTCACTTTTGAAAATGTCTGGTTTTCATTGAAATCAATCATTTCTAGACCACTATTAGAAATCTGGAAGCACTGAATTATGGTTATTTCTTGATATGGGAGTCATCTGCAATGCATATCCACGACCCTTACCACCAACATGAATCTCATGTGAATGCCTAACCTATGAACCATCTGTTAAGCTCGTCGATTGGTATGCTTGAAACTATTACGCGGTTCACCTTAGTCGATAAACGAGAACGAGACAATGAACCAGTGACAAGGCAGGCTAATCTGAGCCGTTGCGCCAAACTAACTGACGGAAAATTCTTGATATGACGTAGAAAGTGTATTATACAAACACACAACAAACACAATGATCTCAAGCGCACGAATCGAGGTTATTTACACATGACAGAAACGTCCTTAGTAGAGTCACAAAAATAGCACACTAAAATAACACAGTAACCAATCGCAGTCAAGGGTTCCCCTGATGGGAAATGTGATTTCAAGGTCAACTGGTCAGCCCATGAATAAAATCCCAAATTAAGAGATTTATTCTATGATCTAACGTCCCCAACACCATCGTGCCGGCATTCAACGGTGTTTATGTCTAAACTCGATTGATCTAAGTTTTTTTGTGCAAGCACATCAGCTTCGTGAGGAGATTCTAGGAGATATATGACCAGTGAAGTTCAATCCTATCGAATGTAGGCAGTAACTACTACCAAAGACATGATTTCAACAAAACGTATGTGTGTCAGATTTGTTTGTAACGGTTAGTAAGTAAACATAAGAAGTTATTTTTCCAAGATTTATGATTAAACTCATCTCATGTTGTTAGACATGACTGAAATAATTTAGAATAAGCTTACATTTTGATAAAATGGTTACCTAATTGAAGATTGTAATCATTAGTTTAATTGTGTGATTTATTTTCCAATCAACAGGTGACATCATTGAAATCATGAATCGATCAGTTAGACCACCACTAAAAATCTGAAGAAGCAACTATCCAGTGCTTCTAGGTTTTCAAAACTACTTGAAAATTGATCAGTTCACTGGTTTCAATACAATTCAACAATGTCATTAGTTACCAGATTGAATTAAATATAAAGTCAACATATAATTAGATAGTCCTTAGTCACTTCAAATGATGTATCTGTGAAGAAGCGGATACTTACTTACTTACTACTTACTTACGCCTGTTACCCCCAATGGGGCATAGGCCGCCCACCAGTTTTCTCCAACAAACTCTGACCTGGGCTTCCCTCTCCAGTTCTGTCCAATGTTTGTTCATTCCTCTCATATCTTTCTCTATTTCTCTGCGTAGTGTGTTCCCTGGCCTTCCTCTTTTCCTTTTCCCTTGAGGGTTCCATGTGAGGGCTTGTCTCGTGACGCGGTTGGGTGCTTTTCGTAGTGTGTGTCCTATCCACTTCCACCGCTTCTTCCTGATTTCCTCCTCCACTGGAATCTGACTTGTTCTCTCCCACAGTTCGTTGTTGCTGATCATGTCTGGCCAACGAATACGAAGTATTTTGCGTAGACAGCTGTTAATAAACACTTGTATCTTCTGAATGATGGCTTTGGTAGTTCTCCATGTTTCTGCTCCACACAGTAGAACTGTCTTCACATTTGTATTGAAAATCCTTATTTTGGTTTTGGTTGAAAGTTGTTTGGAGTTCCAGATATTTTTCAACTGTAGAAATGCAACCCTTGCTTTGCCAATCCGCGCCCTCACATCTGCATCGGATCCACCTTGGTTGTCGATGATGCTGCCCAGATAGACAAAGCATTTCTACCAGTGAAGAAAATCTGTAACGCAAAGCAACTATCGACCAACACCAAATTCAATATGAATGTCAAGACAATTCTACTATACAAGGGGGATTGGAGAACCGCAAAAGCCATCATCCAGAAGATACAAGTATTCATTAACAGCCATCTATGCCAGACAGTCTCAGCAACAATCTACTGTGCGATAGAACAAACCAGATTCCGGACGATAAAGAAATTAGAAAGAAGCGTTGGAAGTGGATAGGATACACATTGAGGAATGCATCCAATTTTGTCACAAGGCAAGCCCTAACTTGGAACCAACAAGGCCAAACGAAGGGGTAAAGACTAAAGAGCACATTACACTGAGAAACAGAAACAGACATGAGAACAAAGAACAACGATTGGACAGAAATGAAAGGAAGGCCAAGTACAGAATAGGTTGGAGAATGGTGGTCAGTAGCCTACGCTCCATTGGGGGGTAACCGATGTAAGCAAAGTAAGTAAGTAAGTAATGTTTTCATTAAAATTGATGTTAATACTCTTTTATACTTATTAAAAATCATTACGGCGTTGTGAAGATTGTTAAGTTACACATTTTGAAACCATGAATCGATCACTGTTAGACCACCATTCGAAACCTGGAAGCACTAGACGGTCGTTTCGTCCTGGTATGGGACTCCTCAGCAGTGCGCATCTACGAATCCTGCACCCCGCAGGATTCGAACCCAGGGCCTTCGGCATTGTGCGCGAACGCTCAACCATCGGACCACTGAGCCGGTATCTAACGGTGTCAATGTCTAACTTCGATTCATTCACGGAGTTGCGCAACCTCATACACAGTTTTCGGTAGTTACTGTCTACACCCTAACGGGTTGAACTTCACTAGTCACGTCTTCCCACTAGAACTCGTAGAAGATTCCTCACGAAGCTAGTCACTATTGAACACAGGTAATTTGCATTACGGGGTTGTTGTGAAGATTGTTAAGTTACATTTTGAAACCATGAATCGATCAATGTTAGACTACCATTAGAAACCTAAAATTTAGCTTTTTACTTTTATCTAGTACACAAATAAAAAAACGCTTCAGAAATAACTTGTCAAATAACACTTAGAGATTGAATTACCTACAAGAAATTTGTCTAATAGAATGTGAAATACTCTAGCAGTATTATTCCTGAAAATGCAACACATGACACATAACATCTTGGTTGTTTTTAGTTGACTGATTCATAAATTCTGTGGAAAAACACATATGCTTTGAGGTAGTTTGAGTAAACGGATTATTTAGTTTAGTATAAGCATGGTAAAGACATGAAAATTGTATTGTATTGTATTGAATTGAATTGTATTTCACCGATGTGTGTATTTGAATATTTTTTTAAATCTGGTACGCGATAAAAAGTTAATCATCAATCGATATCTGTGTGTAATGTAATCTTTAAGTTAGCATGCATGTAGACTACATTAGTCACGTGAAAATTATATTTCAAATGAACAGAAACCGTTGAATAAGACTTTGTATTGATTGGTTAAATCGTTCAATTGATGTTCAGGACTGTGATTGATCAGTGTAATTTTTCATATGAGCGTTCTATGCTGCAAGCCTCAATATTGCCTTTAAATGGCAAGGATTATTAGAAGAGGTGGATATTGACTGGCACTGGAGCCCAACACGTGTGCTACGTCCTCATCATCACTCTGAGATTCGAATTTAGTACATTTAGCTTCAACCGCCTTCATGTTATTTACGTAACTAATGAGTTCACCTCTGCCAACAATGCTTGTAACTTAATGGTAATACCGAGGGAATCGGTAGTTGCAGTCGTAAATATCAACAGAACGATTTAAGCAACCAGAATAAATGAATTAAACTTCGCTCCGGTTGAACATGCCATCGTCTTTCCGAACTTGACAGCTAAATGGATGACTTTTGAAGCAAAATGTTAATGAATTCAAGTCCCCAAGTGAAAATCAACTCTGAGATGCAATAGGTACATCCAATCAAAGACGAGTTTCAAATAGAATGCAACATGCACTCTCGATTTCATTGTTAGCCGCTACCCCTGTTAATAATATTACTTTAGTGTTGAATCAGGGATTACGAAAACTGTGTAATAAAACAGTATTTTTTAAATATATCGATTAGAATCGTAAAATAATTTTTAAGATAAATGTTGAATCTAAAATAATGAACGATTCGCCACCTATTAAACAACAAATTTAAGAATCACGCTGAAAATTATTATCACGAATTGATATTTAGTTAAAGAAATCAATAGATCTGGTTTAAATCAAACTGATGAAAATGAAATTAATTTTTACACGACGATGAACGGATAGCGAACTACTGGTATCGTTGTAAAGGTAGTCAAAAATTTGACTATGATATTTACAAATGGTTAAGTATGCTATATATTATACTTAGGCGAACCTTGTTTGTGCGACGGCGGTAATAAGCAGGGAAATAAGGATTCGATAGAACAGTGAGAAGACGTAATCTGATCTGAAAAATGTTGTGATGTAATTGCGCGCTATACATTTCGAACAATTTGCTCACACATATTTACTTGTCAAGGCATTTTATATGAAGATGAATAAGAGTTCAGATAGACACAGGGTGATAATTGAAAAGAAAGGAGAGAGAAAATTAACGTAATATGAAAAGAATAAGAAAGGGTAGGAAAATTGTCACACTACCCTAGGCTAAAAGCTTACCATGGTAAATTCAAGGTTACGACAAATTGTTTCTGCACACATTAGGGGGGTTTTAATTTTCGAATAGCCAAGGCCTCCATAAACCTCGAAATTCGTCCTTCAACATTTCCATACAATGTGTTTGAAAGCTCTCTTGATTTAAATCTTATGTCCTGTCTCAGTTATGTGATTTGCGATCGATGAACATGGTTTTCTATTTCCAACGCTAATCGGCTCATCTGACGTTAACTGATTTTGAAGCCACTTCGGTACATGTTCCATAACCCTTGATTGCAAAGTCCGATTACTCCTCCCTATGTATGTGTGTCCACACAAACATGTAAATTGATAAATGCAATGGGATGTGATGTAATCGTTCGAGCAACGTTTAGGTATATGCGAAACCATGTGCTTGGTCTTTTCAATGATAATCAGTTTAGCAGCGTTGTATGTTTTTTTATGGCTGCTTTTGGTCTCTGTCTTAACATTAGACCATTCGCTTCACCTCTAATTGTTAAAGTGATATAAACCTTTTTCTTCTCAGGAGAATGAAAAACTTGCTTTTGTCTTAACTGACCTTTACACCTATTGATGAACTTTAGCGGATAGGCATTTGAAATCAATGCTTCAGTTAAAAGGGACTAATTGTTTTGAATAAGGATTCGGTTGGATCAGTTTACTTCAAGCAGGTATGACTAAGTACTTATAGTCAGACAATATAGTCAAGATACGTAATAAGCGAACTAGGTGGCACACAAGTACACTCGAATGAAAATAACCAAGAACAAAAGCAAACAGTTAGCAAGATCGGAGGATGTGTGAATAACTCCAAAGGATGAGGCAAGCCCTTTAGTGCTTGACATAACAGTGCGCGCACACACATACACACTACAAGATCTGAGTATTTCGTAAAATGATTTCTTTTCCACCAGCTAATATCAACCCGTAGACAAAATGGAATTTCTCATCTATCAACTAATCTCTATCCGTTATTCAATTAAACCTAATCTGAAATAGTTTTCTGTGCATGTCACTTGTCAGTAATTTTTTTCATCAATCAAACTCGTTTTATCATCCATCACACATTATGTAATTCGGTAGGAAACAAGCCTTACAAAATATTAGATGACCTGTATTGTATTTCACAAAGTACTTTGCTAAAAAGAAAAATTAACCAACAGGAGTTATGTAATAAATTAGTCTGCCTTACTGATAATGACAGAAATCAACCCTGTCGGATGTAGACAATAACTGCCAAAGACTAATGAGTGAGATCTCGTAAAATCTATAGATAGATAAGAGTTAGAAATTAACACTATCGGATGCCGACCCAGTGATCCTGAAGTTGGGCGTTCGCGCGCAAGACCGAAGGTCCTGGGTTCGAATCCTGCCGGGTGCAGGAGTCATGGATGCGCACTGCCACTGATGACGCCCATACCAGGACGAAACGGCCATCCAAACAGTGCTTTTAGCTTTCTTTTTAATAGTGTTCTAACATTGATCGATTCTTGATTTCAATTTTCAAGAAATCAAAATGATACTTAGTATACATGACAAAAAAAAGACTATCATATCTCTCGTTTGTCTATCATTTGACAGGATATGTAAATATATATACATGTATATCAGGAAAGTACACATTTTCAGACCTTGTAAATTTTTCAGCCAATTTATTGTAAATGTAAAATGTTAAATATCTATGTAACAATTTGTACATACTGTGTAAAATATATTTTTAAACAAATCAGCCTGTATAGTTGTTGTTAATTTTTATACAATTTGATTCCTTGATATATATTTTAACAAAATCATATATGATGAACATTAGTTGCGAAAATCAATAAAAACAATTTAATTGACATTGAAAATCAACTACTTTACAGTCCGAACTAGTCGGATTGTGTAACGTGTTCTTCAAATCAATCAACTATGAATCGATGCCTATGTTGAGGTCACTTCAGTTTATGAATATTATACATGTACCTATGGAAGTATGTAGTATGTAGGATGAACACGGAATCACTTCAGTCAATCCTATGTAGACCAAAGGACAAAATGACAAAGGAAGAAAAACCAAATATCATCTACAAAATAAATTGCTCAAATTGTGAAAAACACTACATAGGACAAAGTGGACGACCTCTTCAGCTCCGTTTACGTGAACATCAATTAGCAGTCAAACGCCACGACAACGCTTCGCTTATATCAATACACACCGACAATTATGGACACACATTTGATTGGAACAACGTGGAAATACTAGGTAGGGGGAGGACAAAGAACACTAGAGAATTTTTAGAAGCTTGGCACTCAGGTCAATTAGCAATCAACAAACACATCGACATTGACCCAATTTATCAACCAATCAGGAAAATCATAGGTGACACTAGATCAAGAAACAGATCAAAAGAGGGAGGCAATCAAAACATAGTTGCAAACAACGACAGGTCAAATGTCAACAACAACCAATCAAGATCGAGGTTAGCAGAACAAGCTACAGGTCAAACGTGGAGAAATTCTAATGCTTCACTTCTATCTGAAGTTCGTGCTGATGATGTTGTTCAGAAGAACAATGAAAGCTCCACAACCAAAACAACCAGCTCAGAGAACGAAACACCACCACAATCATCCACCTGAGCTACAAGTTTTCTCCACCATCTCGAACACGAAAGAAAATCATTCTTTTTGAAAATATTATATTCCTCAATAAGTTGTGTTTAAATGTTTTCATAAGTACGATTAATAAACATTTATTGAACAGGGGAAATAAGGTGCCATCCGAATATGTGGATCGTGAGGTTCTGTAGCAGTGTCTGTCATTGAAACGCGTACCAGAGAAGTATATTAACCTTACAGTGTCATCAGAATTGGGAAATTTATTACGTATGCTCAACCACCGACTGCCTTGACGAACTATGTTTTGTGGTGTAGAATTAAGCTGGAAGAAAGCTAGGGGCAGCCAAATCAAAACATGGTACAAATCCATGAAGTCACCAACAAGTAGACTGAGTCATGTCTGTTGGTGTAGACTGTCTGGTTGAGGTCCGTAACACAAAAGTAACGGATGGTTAGAGACCTTGAACGACAGGGCTCAAAATCGTTTGCAATGGGGCAGGTGCATCCACTCTTCAAATCTTCTGAATTCCTCATCACCTCTATCTTTCTCTTTTTCAAGTTATGTCACTGAATTATACTTCTTGAATAATATTCTTGAACGATTACTAAATAGTTAAAGAATAATGGACATAATGTGGATGCTTCAATAGTAGTTGTCTACACAAAATACTGAGGATTCGTTGGCCTGACACTTTAAGCAACAACATACTGTAGGAGAGAATAAACCAGATTCCGGTGGAAAAAAAGATCAGGATTAAGAGATGCTCGTGAATGAGACGTATGGAGGAAATCACCTGACTGCGTGACAAGACAAGCCCTAAATTGGAATTCTCAAGGTCAAAAGAAACGAGAAAGACCAAAGAACACACTGACAAAAATTGGGCGCCGAATATATGTAATACATTATTTATGAAGATCATATTGAAATTCTGGATAGTTCTACCGTTTCACCCATCTTTCTTGTCTAGATTTCTTTAGAGTAATTAAGAAGCTTAAACAATCTTGGAATTCTCCACTGAATGTAACATACAGTAAGAAGAGTGCAGATTGACAGCAGCACAAAATTAACGATTAGCTTTTATTCTGTTGAAAAGTAATTATTTAATATGTTGATAAGTAGAACTACACATGTAAGTGAACAATATTGTTGTTTTGAATGAGATCGTCATCAGGCTTTATACTCTCTAATATACATGAATATTTATAATGAAAATGTTAAACTAATCAAGGCGATTTATTGTGAGTCAATAATCACAATGAAATAGATTGTGTCACAGCACATAATAGGTAAAAGTAAGTTTTCACTATAAATATTCATGTATCTTAGAGTAAAGTCTGATAACGATAGGTAATCAAGGAAATAGGCATTAGCAATCTATCTATTAGGGAAACTATCTCAGGAAAGGATGGTTGCAACATTCATTCTCAACTTACGGGATTGGATCGATGGGCAGAATACTTTAAGGATCACTTCAAATGGCCTTCAACCAGTCATCGAGAATGGCAAGTAGATATAAGTTCTCCGAGTCTTTACGAAGTTTAAAAAGCTATCAAGAATCTAAAGTGGGGCAGAGCAGCACGGCTTGACAGGCTTACCCTTAAGAGTTTTAAGGATGATGGTCCAGCTTTAACAGTTCGATTGACTGAAATCTTAGGTAGATACTAGGAACTGGGAGTAATATCACCTGACTTGTCCTGATCCCTGATTGTCCCAGTCAGTCAGTCAGTTGCAACGTAGAACTTCGTACGTATGTACATAAGTTCATGTTGCCATACCACATTAGCACAGAGACGCAAATGTCAAATCAAATCCCATAGTGATAAGGATAGTAGAGGTATTAATGTTAATAAAGAAGACTAAGGTTCGAAGATATTTTTCAAGAAATATAATTCAGTGAGATAAGGTTAGAAAGACAAAGGTATAGGTGCTGGCTAATCCAGAAGATTAGGATTTGAGAGAGCTCAAAGAGTGGATGCACCTGCGCCATTGCAAACGATTTTGAACCATGTCGTTCAAGGTCTCTAACCATTGATGACTTTCGTCTCACGGACCCCAACCAAGTAGTCTACATCTACCAACATCACTCAGTCCACTTGTCAGTGACTTCATGGATTTGTGTCATGTTTTGGTCTGGCCGCCCCTAACTTTCTTCCAACCTACTCCTACACCACAAAATATAGCTCGTCGAGGCAGTCGGTGGTTAGGCATACGCAACACATGTCCCAACCACCTCAACTGATGAAGTTTCACCACTTCATCTATTGATCTGCCATCCTTACCTAGTAAGGATTGTCCCAATCTAAAAGAAAGGACAAAAGTCTTCTTGTGACAATCACAGAGGAATCACTCTAACTAATATAGTATCGAAGACATTGGCCTCAATAATACTCCAACGCTTAACGAAAGCTCATGGAGAGCAGACTAGTGAACACCAAGCTGGTTTTCGACCTGGACGTGGATGTATAGACCAAATATTCACACTACGTCAGGTCCTAGAACAAAGACACACGTTCAGTCCCCTCGCAACAGTAGCATTTCTAGACCTTAAAGCGCCATTCGAATCTGTCGATCGTGGGGTTCTGTGGCAGTGTCTGTCATGGAAAGGTATACCAGTGAAGTACATTAACCTTACACAGTCATCAGAATTGATTAGTTTAACTGGTGTCCGTCAGGGTTGATCACTCTCTCCATTGTATTGAATCTTCATTAGTTGAGGTGGTTGGGAAAATTGTTACATTTGCCCAACCACCGACTGCCTCGACGAGCTATATTTTTTGATGTAGAAGTAGGTTGGAAGAAAGCTAGGGGCGACCAAACGAAAACATGACAGAAATCCATGAAGTCACTAACGAATAGACTGAATCATGCCGGTTGGTGTACACTACCTGGTTGTGGTCCGCAAGACAATGGTAACTGATGGTTAGGGATCTTGAACGATATGACTCAAAATCGTTTGGAATGGTGCACGTGCATCCACTCTCTTGAATTCTAATCTTCTGGATCCCTACATCACCTTTATCTTACTGAATTATACTTCTTGAATCATATCTTCGAACCCTGTTCTTCTCCTATACCACCAATACTTCTAATATGCCTACCACTATGGGATTTGAACTGACAGTCACGTCTCTGTGCTAATGCATTATGACAACCTGAAGCAATGTACGTACGTACGTACGAAGTTCTACGTTGTAACTGACTGACTGACTGATGACGATCTAATTGAAAGCAATATTATTCACTGATCGCTGTATTGTTCTAATTTTTCACAAAGAGATACTTTTATATTGATAACTTTATTACACATTAAGCATATTACTTAGTATACCAGTCAGTCAGATGCAACGTAGAACTTCGTGTGTAAGTACATCAGTTCATGTTGCCATACATCATCAGCACAGAGATATAATTGTCAATTCAAATCGAATAGTAGAAGAGGTAGTAAGGGAATTAGAAGTAATCGGAGAGGTTAGGATTAGAAGATATCATTCAAGAAGTATGATTCAGTGAGGAAAGTTTAGAAAGTCGAAACTAGAGGTGTTGAAGAATCCAGAAGATAGTATATATATATATATATATATATATATACATATATATATATATATATATATATATATATATATATATATATATATATGGAAAGAGAGAAAGAGACAAATAGCTAGAACTCACTTTCAGCTTGATCAAGTTGCATTGTATCCGATTCCTCACCATCAAGATCTTCTTCTTCTTTACAACTGAAACGTAGACGTCGATCTGAACAAATACATGTGTTCGGTTTAATGCATTCACCACGTTCACCACAATTACCAGCACAAACAGCTACATGTGAATATTAAAACAAACAGAAAAAATAAAGTAAACTGAGAGTTCGATCGAGTTGAAAATAACAGTGGGTAGCGGTTTTTTATCCAAAGGTATCATCAAGTATTAACTAGATAGGGAAACAAACTTAACCATGTATAAGTTGAACGTCTTAGACTTTAAAGTCAATTCACTAAAAAACTGAGTCAGTTAGATATAAGGTAATTGAAAATGGGAGACATTAACGAGTAGATTGATATTTATGTTATAAGTCAAAAGATCTGTTTTGATTTTTTAATAGAGGCAAATATTTATGCAAATGTGATGTACATACTATCGATTTGGTTAGCCAAACAACAGCTTACTACGATACCTTGGTTATCGAAATTGAGTGACTTTTCGGCCATCGATATAGATAGCTTATTCATCAGTAATATACTCAGATGACAGAAGAACATGAATTGAATTGAATTTACGCTTGTTACCCCCAATGGAGCATAGGCCACCAACCAGTTTTCTCCAACCAACTCTGTCCTGGGCTTCCCTGTGCAGTTCTGTCCAATTTTTGTTCATTCCTCTCATATCTTTCTCTACTTCTCGGCGTAATGTGTTCCTTGGCCTTCCTCTTTTCCTAGTACCTTAAGGGGTTCCAAGTGAGGGCTTGTCTTGTGACGCAGTTAGGTGCTTTTCGTAGTGTGTGTCCTATCCAATTCCACCACTTCTTCCTGATTTCCTTCTCAACTTGAATCTGGCTTTTTCTATAGCATAGTAGGTTGTTGCTGATGGTATCTGGCCAATGGATCCGAAGTATTTTGCTAAGACAACTGTTCATAAATACTTGTATCTTCTGGATGATGCCTTTCGTGATTATCCAATTTTCCGTTCCATACAGTAGAACTGTCTTGACATTTGTACTGAAATTTCTGATATTGGTGTTGATTGATATTTGTTTGGAGTTCCAGATATTTTTCAATTGTAGAAATGCAACCCTTGCTTTGCCAATTCGCCCTCTCACATCTGCATCGGATCCACCTTTCTCGTCGATGATGCTGGCCAGAAATGTAAAAGTGTTAATGTCCTCCAGGGCATCTCCATCAAGAGTGATTTGGTTGGTGCATGTTATGTTGCATCGGAGAATTTCACTTTTTCATTTATGTATGTTGAGACCTACTGCTGCAGAGGCTGCTGCTACACTGGTCGTCTTCTCTTGCATTTGTTATTGCGTGTGCGATAGAAGAGTCAGGTCATCTGCGAAGTCCAGATCGTCCATCTGCATCCTAGCTGTCCATTGGATACTGTGCTTCCCTCCAGATGTCGAAATTTTCATAATCCAGTCGATGACCAGGACAAAGAGAAATGGTGAGAGTAAGCAAAAACGTAGGTTATTGCATTTTTAATTGTGAAAATTTTATTTTCCTGAGTTTCCTGAGATCCTTTCATAATCATAAGTTAATTGTTCACTACTGAGAAATCCAACTATGGCATACAGTTTCCTCAATGTAAACTAACGGACGGAAACTTGGTAAACAGCAAAAGCCATCACCCACAACACTACATGCGCCAACGAAATTTTTATTGATGTAGATGCCTTGGAGGACGTTAGTACCTTCACATATCTGGGCAGCATCATAGACCAACAAGCTGGATCCGATGCAAGGGCTGCATCTCCACAATTGAACAACATCTGGAACTCTAAATAACTATCGACTAACATCAAAGTCTGAATTTTCAATACAAACGTCTAGACAGTTCTACTGTATGGAGTGGAAACTTGGAGAATCACGAAAGCCATCATCCAGAAGATTCAAGTATTCATACTCACTTCTCTGTGCAAAATACATCGGATTCGTTGGTCAGACAGCATCAGCATCAACCTACTGCGTGATAGAACAAATCATCAAACCAATATAGCCTAAATCAATAAAATAACATATCCAATCAATAATAGGAACTTGCAAAAAAATTTATCAGCGTCCATGATAGACCGACAATAATGTGTAGTTGTGAGAGGAAACTGTGACTGGACATTGCGCGTGGAGAGAGAGAGGCACTAAGCCTACTTACTTTTAAATATGTGATTTCAGTTCCCTCTGAGTGATTTCTACTGTGGACTCACTTACTATATGTAACTGCTTGTAATTGTTTCAATCACTTAGTCTGGTTCTTTATTTCTGATTGTGAATCGTAGATATAAGTAGTTTCTAAGTAGTTTCCAAAATCATTTTCTCTACTTACTAAGTAATTTCTCTTCATACATTGCTCACTTACTTACTTACGCCTGTTAACCCCAAATGAAGCATAGGCCACCGACCAGCATTCTTGAACCTACTCTGTACTAGGCCTTCTTTTACATTTCTGTTCGATTACTATTCATTCATATCATATGCGGCTCCTCTTATCGACGTGATGTGTTCCTTGGCGTTTCTCTTCCTCTCTGTGACCTTGAAATCTGCAAGTGCGACCTTGACCTCTGACGCAGTTGAATGCTCTCTTCAATATTATGTCCTATTTATTTCCAGCGCTTCTTTGTGATTTCTTTCTCCACTGGAATCTGGTTTGTTCTATCACACAGTAGGTTGTTGAAGCTGATGCTGTCTGTCTAACGAATTCGAAGTATTTTGCCTAGATAACTGTTAATGTACATTTGTATCATGTGAATGATGACTTTCATGGTTCTTCAAGTTTCCACCCCATACAGTAGAACTGTCTAGACATTTGTATTGTATTAAAAATTTTGACTTTTGTTATACACTGCTGTATTGCATATTCAACATATTACATTCAGTCAGGTAAATATTTTTTTGGTTGAAGTTTTAATGATGCGCAAATATTGTTTGCAGAAAATCTATTTTTTTTCTAAAAAAAACAAATCCTAAAAACTAGGGTCTATTCCAATATAAAAAAAACATCATATCTTAATTTGTTGTGCGAAATAAACCGATTCAAATGAAATTTTGATTGTTTGACATTTAAGTATTATATCATACCATGTATTTAAGTAGTATTTTTTGTACTTTTTTTGGTAAAGAATCACAAGGACACAAGTGAAGTACTATTTTTTTCAAAATTTCTGAATGTTATTTTTCATCGGTCACATTGAAATTGTTGTCAGTTTTTCGAAAAATATCCTTTAACCAGTTTGAATCTTTTAAGCTATTGTCCATTTGTAAATTTATTTTAATTTCATGTAAAGAAGAGATTGAGAAATATGATGTGTGTGTCAACTGAAGCGATCTGATGATGAAGTCGGTATATTGACTTCATACTAATCAAAACTATGCACTGAAGAAAGTATTGTTTGTCATCGACAGAACAACAAAACTATCATGCTTGTCTAATCTTATAAAAAAGAAAATCCGAATTACAAATCGATCATATGACAGACAGTATGATTCGACATTTTCATGTCAGTTGGCCTCAGAAAGTTCGGCCGGTTGATTTGTGATTGTATGTGGGAAGTGTTAGTACCTTGTAGACTGTAGCCATGAGTAGCGGTATGAAGCAGTACAGAAACCTAGAGCTTATGATGTTTTGCTAGATAACAACATATTCATCGTAGACTTGGTTTGCTTTACTTTGACTCTTTACCCATTTGAAAATTTAAAAATAAGCACATGTTATCTCTTTGAAGCAACATGTCAAGTTTCATTTGTTCAGTAATGATGTATTTTGTTGGTAATAGTGTAAGTGAAAATTTAAAATTACATTTTCATAACCTTTTTCCTTTTCAGTCATCTTAGTGTAGTGTACTGATATTATTCATAATGGAGAGAGAGAAAAACTTAACTATTAAAATAATTACTCAAAACAAGTCAAAAATTTGTAGTAACCTGTCATTTATAGTGTTTAGTTTTAAGCATGAAAAAAATGAAGATAATTTAATCTGATTTATGCGTCGTTCTGACTCAGTGTTCCACTACGAACTTTACTTAGGAATTTAGTTCCAGTCACTGAATTCTACACCATTTTCACTCAATAAGTTGGTGTTACACCAAAGTCAGAATTTCGAATACAAATGTCAGGAACGTTATACTGCATGAGGCGGAAACTTTGCGAACTACAGACGTCGTCATCCAGATGATACACGTATATATATATATATATATATATATATATATATATATATATATATATATATATATATAAACAGTTGTCTGCACAAGATATTTCAGATCGGCGGGCCGGAAACTATCAGTAACAACCTACTGTGCTATAGAACAAACCAATTTCAAGAGGATAAGACAGACATTGAGGAAAGCATCTGACTGCGTGATAAGACAAGCCCTCACTTGGAATACTCAAGACCAAACGAAAACAGGAGGACTAAAATACAAATTACGCAAAGAAATGAAGACAGACATGAAAAGAATAAATTGCGATTGGGTAGAACTAGAAAAGAAGACTCAAGACAACGTAGGTTGGAGAATGTTGGTCAGCAGCCGACGATGCATTGGCGAGTAACAGGTGTAAGTGCATATCTACGAAGAATATAAACTAAAACAAAACAGTTTTCAATTATCAACTCTTTGGTTAGCGTTCATTTTTTTCACCACGTTTATATTTTCTACGGGATGAAGTTGTTCACTCCATGCCGAACCTTCCTTTATTTAGTCGGGCCTAGGACCCTCAGTAATCCTAGAAGGACACTAGGTAAACTTCAGTTACTAACTAATTTTCAGTAATTCTCTGATATGATCACAGCTGATTATGACTAATAGTTTTGAAATCGTGAATCCATTATCGTTAGACCACTATAAGCAACTTGAAAGCACTGGGCCGGCGTTTCGTCCTGGTATGGGACTCTCCAGCGGTGGGCATTCACGAATCCCACTCATGGGAATCAAACCCAGTACCTTCACTCACATGAGTGAAAGCTTAACCTCTAGACCACTGAGCCAGCATCCAACGGTGTTAATGTCTAACTTTGATCAATGTAAAGATTTCGTGCAACCACACTTCTTCGTGAGGAAATTCTCGGAATTCTAGTAAGAAGCCTTGACCATTGGGGTTTCAAACAAATCAGATATAGGCAGTAATTACCAAAGACAATGAATAGGGTAGTGCAAAATCCTTAGATTGATCAGATTTAGACTATAGTACCAGATTCAATCGCCGCAAGCGGCAATCGTGGATGTATAATACTGATGAGTCCCACACTAGGACGAAACGGCCGCCTAGCGTTTCCAGATTTAAAATGGCAGCCTAACGGTGATTGATTCATGATTTCAGTCTATTAGACGTTTAGTTGCATTGTTAGTCTATAGCACGATAACAATTTTTGCCAGTAAAAATAAAACACAATCTTTTAATTGTTGTAACGTTGTAATTAATTTTTATTTTTCAAAAAATTAATTAAAATTATTTATCTACAATCATATGATTTTACACAATAGGAAAAACAAAATTTGATAAATATTACATTCTACTAGAGATGTACATCATAAAAAAACCTTTTTCTGCGCGCACACACACAGTGAGAGAATGTCTATGGAAAGTTTCTAACCAGAACGCTACATATCTCATTCTTCAAAATGTTGTTATTTAGTCTGTATGATGAAAACCACTTGATAAAAATTAATACATACCGTAAATTTTTTGTGTTTTTTTTTGGAAAATGAAGTGAACAAATCATTGCGGCAACAAACAGATAAACAGATTAGATTACAAGAACAAGTTGCAAAATACTGACATAATAATAATAAGTTTTGGTTACAATCGAATTGAATGTTGTACAATGAATGGTAAGGTGGTTGTTAGAAATGAAGTTTTGTAAATGTCAATATCACACATATCCTTTAGTAGGAATAGCGATAACAATGACAACTGTATGTTTTTGGTTTTAGTATTAATCATGCTGAGATTAGAGATGTCGGTTATTCCCAACGGAGCATAGACGAACGCCGACCAGCATTCTCCAAACTACTATGTCCTTAGTCTTCCTTCCCACTTCTTCTCACCTATGTAATGTGTAGTTTGGTCTTCCGCTATTTCTTTGACTTTGAGGATTTCAAGTGACCACTTGTTTTGTGACGCGATTGGGTGTTGTCATCAATGTGTGTCCTATTCACTTCCTCCACCGGAATCTGGTTTTATCTATCCTACAGTAGGTTATTGCTGATAGTGTCTGGCCAACAGATCGGAAGTATTGTGCAGAGACAACAATTAATAAATACTTGTATGATCTGGATGATGGCTTTCGTAGTTTTCCAAGTTTCCACCTCATACACTAGAACTGTCTAGACTTTTAAATTAGAAATTCTGACTTGCGTGTTCATTGATAGTGGTTTTTGTGTTGCAGATGTTGTTCAGCTGAGGAATTGCTGCCGTCTGTTTGCCGATCCTCTCTTTCATATCTGCATAAGATCCACTTTGCTCATCAGTGACGCCGTCCAGTTATGTAAAGGTTTTCAAATCTTCCAAATTCTATTTTCAAATAGCATCAGTATGCTTGCAAATACAATGTTTTCTGAATTAAAATCAAACTCAGCTATGTAGTATTTTTATTAGCTAAAGTTTTTCGTTAAAACCATTAGTCGTACGTACGTAATCTGATCTGAAAAATTGTTGTAATGTATTTGCACTCTATACATGTAGAACAATCTAGTCACAGGTATGTACACTTGTCAAGTAATTCTGATATGAAGATTAGTAAAAGGTCAATTAACTTAAAGTTCAAATAGACATAAGGTGATAACTGTAAATGTGAAGAAGAGAGACAATTCACGTAATGTAGAAAGAATAAGAAAGGGTAGGAAAATTGTCACATTACCCCCTAGGCCATAAAAGCCGATAAAAGATTACCTTTAATTTACTATCTCATACATCACATTTAGGCTTTTCATGTTAAAAAAATTGTTTTTTTTTGAAACTATGAATCGATCAATGTTAGACGACCATCATTAGAAACCTAGAAGCACTGGACGGCCGTTTCGTCCTGGTGAAGTTTAACCTGTTTGAGTGCAGACAGTAAGTACCGAAGACTGTGTATGTGCTCGCGCAGCTCCGTGAACTGATCGAGTTAGACATTAACACCGTTAGATAGCGGCTCAGTGGTCCGATGGTTAGGCGTTCGCGCACAATACCCAAGGTCCTGGGTTCGAATCCTGTGGGGTGCAGGAGTCGCGGATGCGGACTGTTGAAGAGTACTTTCAAGAAGTGATCTCGGCTAGACAACCACTGAAGTCTTGGAAGCACTGGACAGTGATTTCATTTCAGTATGGGACTTATCAATAGTGTGTATCCATAGGTCCTAATACACTAGAACGGCTTAATGTCTAGACAATTGAGTTGATATACCCAACGATGTTATTGCTCAACTTCAAACAATCTATGATTTTCGCATACCGTTTCATTGACTACTTGAAATGGTTTTCAGTAGTAGTATAATTAACATTATGAATCGAATTTCCACCGGTTAATGATGGAGTATTCAATTTCCTATATTAGTTGATTGTTTTAACACAATGAAATCATGAATTAATCATTGTTAGACTACAACTAGAAATCTGGAAGCACTGGATGGCTATTTCGTCCTGGTATAGAACGCATCAGTAGTGAACATCCACGACTCCTGTTACTCACAGAATTCGAACCCAAAACGTTCAGTGTTGCTCGCTAACTCCTAACCTCTGAAACAATTAGCTGCCATCATACAGTGGGATGCGCACTGATGATGAGTCTCATACCATGTCGAAACGACCATCCAGTTCTTCTAGGTTTCTAATGATGGTTCAACAATGATTTATTCATGATTTCAGCGTGCAAATAAGTGCGTAAGTAAGTAAGTAAGTGCATAAGTAAGTAAGATACCAGTGTCAATTCTAAACTGAATTAACTGAAAACTAAAGCATATATTGTTTTTACTGAAAAATTAAACAGTTTATTACAGCATCGATTCCTACTACTCATCAGAAAATGACTTGAATGTGCTTACACAGATGTAAGTGTATTTCGTTACACAAGTGAGATAACAAAAGCTTTGTTGAATTGTTTTCATTAACGAGACCACTAATTAAAATCACTTACTTGCAGATAATTTACACTAACAGTACAACCTCTGTAAATTTTACTGAACATTGAATCATAGAATAACCTAGTGTCTGAATCATAGTAGACTTCATAGACCTGAGTGACCTATCATTGAAATTAAATGCTTTCGTTTTTTGGTGCTCCCTGTTTCCTTTTCATCTTATTTAGTCCTAAGTGTTTTTAACCGATCTTATTTTGAACTGGGAACGGCATTTATGACACTGTTGATATCTTCGAAGAATGTCAGACTAGAATGAATTAATGGTAATTGACTGACGCCGATGTGTCACATACTGGGGCGAGACAACTGTCCAGTGCTTCCAGATTTCGAATGGTGGTCTAACAATGACTGACTGATGATTTCAGTAATAATCAATAATCTCCATACCTCTAATTGAAGAATCGTACAATGTGCTCACTAGTGACTAACTTCATGAGGAAATTCTCAGAGTTCTAGTGTGAACACATGACCAGTGGAGGTCAATCCGATCCGGGTGTAGTCATTAATTACTGGAGACAAATGGGTGAGGTGGTGAGGTGCTCAAATCAACCAGTGATTATCATTGATGCTCACCAGTGACTAGCTTCGTGAAGATATTCTTGTAGCATCATTCGTATATGCGCACTAGTGACGAGTCCCATACCAGGACGAAACGGCTGTTTGCACGCTTTTAAAGGTGGTCCAACAATGACTATTCATGATCCCAGTGAAAAAAGTATGCTACTCACACAATCTTTGAACTAGAACACTTCAAACAACAGAATCCATGAAATTATCTATCTTTAACATTTAACATTTCTATCTTACACCTTTTTGAAACCATGAATCGATCAATGTTAGACCACACCATTAGAAACCTGGAAGCACTGGACGGCCGTTTCGTCCCGGTATGGGACTCCTCAGCAGTGCGCACTCACGACTCCTGCACCCCGCAGGACTCGAACCCAAGACCTTCGGTACTGTGTGCGAACGCCCTAACCGTTAGACCACTGAGCCGGTATCCAACGGTGTTAATGTCTAACTTCGATTCATTCACGGAGTTGCGCAACCTCATACACAGTCTTTGGTAGACACTGCCTACACCCGAACAGGTGGTCTAACATTGTTCGATTCATGGTTTCAAAAATGTGTAACTTAACAATCTCCACAAACCCTGTAATACAAATTTCTATCTTAATCAATTTGGATTATATCGGTAAACTGTCATGAATTCTGTAATTATTATGATTTTCAGAATGCAGCCTTTTAATTCTTATAGACATTGGTAAGTGAACTATTGTCAGCATCAACAACTTTTATTTTACGCACATAGATTTCCATTAAACAAATCATTTATCATTTATTAAAAAAGGATGACTTAAAATCAGAACACTTTCTTTACAACGAAAATGAAAACGAAACAATTGAAACACTGTTTGCCAACAAAAATTTAAGCGATTTTCTTATCATCCAGGATACATTTGTTAGGGTTATGACGTAATTTTCGCGCGATAGGTTTATGCTGACGTACAATTAACAAATTGTCGAAAATGAGTTAATTTATTTGAGAGAAAAATGTTTTTCTATAAGTGACTGGATGATATCGGATGCAAATGTGAACGTATGGATTATTAACAAAGCAAGAGTAATATTTCTACCCCTGAAGAACATCTGCAATTTTAAAACAATCTGTATCGGGTGGAAACTTGAAGAACCACAACATCCATCATCTATAAGATGCAAGTATTTACTCAAAGTTGTCTACACAAAATACCATTGATAAGGCACCATCCGTCATAACCTACTAAGGGAAAGAACAAACCAGATTCCAGTGGACAAAGAAATCCGGAAGAAGCTCTGGAAGTGGATAGGACATACATTCAGGAAGTCACTCAACTGTGTCACAAGACATCACTAGCCGTAACTTGGAATCCTCAAAGTCAAACGAAAAGCGGAAGACCAAAGAACACATTAAGTCGACAACTAGAGACAGATTTGAGAAGAATGGACAACGATTCGCAAGAACTATAGCTATCAGCCTCATGTAGTGTTCATTAGAGGCTGATTGAAGTTCTACCTTTAATTTAATTTCATTAGAGAAATCCTCTTGAAAATAACGCTTTCATTATCTAGCTTTTTAGGAGGTTGTCGCCTGACTGGAGATCTATACGCTAACTCTAATTCGTCAGACGATATTACGGCGTTCGGCGAGGACGCCATAAACATGTGTAATCTTCTAGTTACCTTCAGTAACAAAAAAATGCATATTTGGGATGCTTTTCTGTTAAATCAAATCTAGTGGGTTATTTTTTAAAGAGGGTACGGCATAGATTCAAAGAGCACATCTGGAGTTTGCCTACGTGGATTACTTTTGAATTAGACAATATATCTATCTGACAACTAAAATGCAAGCATACTACATAACAATCCACTTTGAGTAGATTGAAAATTGTGCATTACGGACTGAGAAAGTTGAAGAAGTGTATGGGTTACATGTTTTCAGCTATTGATGTTCGAGTATCATGCGATGAACTACTGAACAACATCAAAGTTAGAGATAGAGTATTGGTCAAGTGTTACAAATTGTTTTAAACCGAAGAAGTAACAAAATGATGTGAATTTGCCCAACGACAGCCTAGGTCATAATGAATAGAATCCTAGGAGTAGCATCAATTTTACAAAGTCACAGTGGTAGATACAGACTGTCTGGCTTAGGTTTACATGTTCATCATAAACATTGGTCAAACAGTTTGTATGACATGACAGCACAGATAGATGCACTTTTGATTCGACCGCAGAATTTGACCTTAGGTATTCATTCCTACATGCCTTTTAACTCGATCTTTTCAAACGATCTACATATGTAGACCGAAGGACAAAATGACAAAGGAAAAAATCCCAAATATTATCTACATGATGAAAAACTACTCAGACTGTGAAGAACACTGTATAGGACAAAGTGAACGACCTCTTCAGCTTCTTTTACGTGAACCCCAATTAGCAGTTAAAACGCCACGACAACGCTTCGCTAATATCAATACGCACCGACAATTATGGACATACATTCGATCGGGACAATGTGGAAATACTGGATACGGGGGGAGGACAAAGAACACTAGAGAATTCTTGGAAGCATGGCACTCTAGCCAATCAGCAATTGACAAACACATCGAAATTGACCGGATTTATTAATCAGTCGAAAAAATCATAGGTTGTAGTGCCTCCACATATATTTCAGTTCTCTCACATCTAACTTGGTTAAGCCCTTTCGATTAATTTATTTAACCAAGCCATTTGTAAAACAATAACTTATATGTACCATTGGTATTTTTTATTATCTAGTTTGTATGAGCTAGTATGACTGAGCATTGGTTAATGCCTACGCACATGTGCATCCTATTCGCTTTAATATTAATCTCTTAAATACCACGATGACTCAGACATTTTCCTTTGTATATATACGAACATTTTAATCTTATTAACTCATTCGCACATTCGCACATTCGCATATTCGCTAGCTAGTCTGTCTGCCCGGTCTGTCTGTGGTCTGCTATTATTAATTGTGGTGTGCTACAATAAACGTATACGGCACTTGGAATTCATCTTCTGATTTATTAACCGTCAGACGTCATTTTGATAAGACAATCTGAACGAGCTTATTACGAAACGTAAGAACACGCCCGAATCGGCACACTACAAGGTGACACAGGATCAAGAAACATATCAAAAGGAGGGATACAATCAAAACAAAGGTGCAAACAACGAAAGGTTTAAGATCAACGGCAACTAATCGAAATTGAGGTTAGCAGAACAAGCCACAGGTCAAACGTGGAGAAATTCGAATGTTTAACTTCTGCTATCTGAAGTTTGTACTGATGATGTTGTTCCGAAGAACAATGAAAGCTCCACAACCAAAACACCCAGCTATGAGGACGAAGCACTACCACAATCATCCACCTGAGCTACAAATTTTCTCCACCATCTCTTAACGTTTGATTTGTTACATCAGTGAGGAATTACTTCATAGGTTATTCAACTCACTTATTTAAACAAATCATTCACAATATCCAATAATTCTATAAACACAGTATGTTATATTTTTTTTAAAAAACACATAGTTTCTCGAAATTTCTCAGTGAAATGACAATCTTTCAAAGCATTCAACTTCACTACGAAAGTTGGAAATCTGCATTTTTCGACAAACACACAAACAGAGAAACAGAGACATTTGTTTTAAATACAAGTCGAAAATAAATCATCATTAAAAAAATACACAATTTTCTTACAGTAGTAGTACATTTGAATGTACTTGTTGTAGTCAGTCAGTCGGTTTATAGTTTATGTAATAATGCTATGCATTAGTTACATTTTATATCATCCATCTGTCAGAAATTTTTTTTTATCAAAATGTCAACGTAATAAAACAAATATTCTATCTGAAATGAAAACAGGTGTTGTACCTGTCCAATTTTTCATGACAAAATGTAGTGAACTGAAATTTAATTCCAATTAGGAATGAAAAGATTTAATGTATAATATTACAATCAAAAATTAATCTTTTGTCTCATTTCCGGATAAAAATATTCTTAGGTGAATGCCGTTTTGTGAAACGGTGATTATTAAGAGCACCGAACTGTGTCACAAGACAAGCCCTCAGATGGAACCCTTAAGGTGAAAGGAAAAGAGGAAGGCTAAAGGAACACATTACTCCGAAAATAGGAGAAAGATATGAGAAGAATCAATAAAAATTGGGCAGAACTGGAAAGGAAAGCCCAGGACAGAGTTGGTTGGAGAAAACTGGTGAGCGGCCCATGCTCCATTGAGGGTAACAGGCGTAAGTAATTAAGTTAGTATGTAATACAGTTTTATTTGGATGGACTAATTTTGTACATTCGCTTAAGAGAACAGACAATAAAATGCAGAACGTAAAAGCGAAGCGAAATGGAAAATGCAAACAGACGAACTGAATATGGAGGCATGACGAAGCAATTACAGTTAGACATGTGATATGCGAAGCAACCAATGCGTATGTACAACCGAAAAACACGTGAAGAATAAATTCAGAAGTATCGATCAATGAATTTTTCCAAAGGTTGGAACTAGGCATATTACAAAATTCTTTTTTGTTATAATTATTCTGATTTGTGAAATTTTCTTTGTTCTGTTGTATCAAAAGTAGGAGTAGGGACTGATCTTCTACCAGGAGACTCGCTTGTTGACTTAGAGTATGCCGATGACATAGTTCTATTCGGTGAAGACGCTGAAAAAATGCGGAGTCTTCTGATTACCCTGAGCAACAATGCCGGCATTTTTGGGGATGCGGTTTTTCCCCTCATAATGCAAAATGTTACTTCAGGATCGCCTTGCCTCGGCAGCTAAACTAGGGATAGAGAGTGAAGTGATTGAGCGTGTGAACCGCTACAGTTATCTTGGGAGCGTCATCAGTGCTGAAGACCTGGTGTGTGACGAAATCTCAGAACGGATACAGAAGGCTAGATATCTGTTCGCTAACTAAAGGACGAGTTTACTGCGCAGCAGTTCGCTCTGTCCTACTATAGGGATGCGAGACATGGCCGGTAAGAGTTCAGGATATTCTTAGGTTATTAGTATTCGATTTTAGATGACTTCGAAGCATTGCTCGTATATTGTGGGACAACCGAGTAAGTAATGCTGTTAATAGGAAACGAGTACCAGGTAAGGATGAGCAGATCAATAGATGAAGTGGTGAAACTTCATCAATTGAGGTGGTTGGGAAATGTGTTACGTTTGCATACCCACTGACTCCCTCGACGAGCTATGTTTTGTGGTGTAGGAATAGGTTGGAAAAAAGCTAGGGGTAGCTAAACCAAAACATGGCAGAAATCCATGAAGTCACTGACAAGTGGACTGAGTCATGTTGGTAGATGTAGGCTACCTGGTTGGGGTCCGCGAGATGATAGTAATCGATGGTTAGAGACATTGAACAACATGGCTCAAAATCGTTTGCAATGGCGAAGGTGCATCCAATCTTTGTGATCTCTGGAATTCGAATCTTCGGAATTCCTCATCTCCTCATCTCGTCTTAAATTTATCTCGCTGAATTATACTTTTAGAATCATATCGTGGAACCCTGATCTTCTCCATTACCAGTAATACTTCTACTATTGCTACCACTATTGGATTTGGACTGACAGTGCTGATGTGGTATGGCAACCTGAACCGATGTACTTACGTACGAAGTTCTAAGTCGTAACTAACTGACTGACCTAACATTATTGGATGCCAACTCAACGGTTTCAAGGTCAGTCATTCGTAGATGAAACCACCGGTCTCGGCTTTATTTCTCTCGAATGGGAAATAGCTAGCCGTCTAACTAAGATCAGTGCATAATTTCAACTATGAATATCATACAATCTCTTTCAAATCATTTCATTCAAAGTTGAATTATTCAAAATCGATCAATATTCTATTCAATGACTTATTTCTATGTTCACATTAACTGATTATACGTGATTATTCAAAGGTGTATGCCGTTTTCTTTTGTCTAAAATCAAAAGATATTTGTAATATGCTTGTTTCTCGTGTTACTGTAAGTTACAATCAAAACATCTGATTCCATCTGCTGATAGTGTATATTCTGACTGATTAATCTGTTATACAAATGTAGAAAGTAAAAAGTTGTTGTATGAAGTCGGAAATAGCCTAAAGATAACTTTTATAATTACAGGTTTGTGTAATCAACAATACATGAGGACAATCTGAATTTGTGTTATGTGATGTTCAACATACTTCAATCAGATATTGTGCATGTTATTTCAGATACCTGCTATATAAAAGTTAAATATCTTTAAGTAGTATGAAACAAGTGTTTCGTTCTCTATTTGGAAAAGTATCAAACTCTCAGTAGCACACATGTTATTTTAAAGGTTTCGGTTAGAAAACACCATAACATTGTACAAGTAGTTGGCTCGATCGTCAGTGAAATTAAGTAGTATTGTAATTTAGACAGAAATAAATTCTCGTCAGCTACTAATACGAATTTTCGGGTATATATTATGTGATGAAATAGACTGTTTGCGACATTTATTGATTTAGAATCAAAGAGTTTCATCACATCAACTCACATCAACTAGAGAAGTGTTGGAAGCCACGAAAAAAAACACCCACTTAGCTAAAACTTTATATTTCTTCATAGTTTATTAGCAAGTCAGAACGGAGCTTGATAAAAATACTTTATATTAAAAGGTTAATATTAGTTAAGGCTAAATCCTAGACTTTGTTTTTGCTCTAGCAGACGTCCTTCAGAACGGGTATACTTACAATCTTGACGAAATCAATACTCCTTGTATGGTGTGCTCAACAATCCTCTTGTAGGACTGAGTTATTTATCAACGAACGACAGCCAACGTCTTCTGTGCCTATGAATTTAATGCTGAGCAGATTCTTTTATGGTTAGTTTTGGAGGTGTGCGCTACACTTAAAGATACAAACTGATCATTTCATACTTCAGATAAAAACACATTTTTTGACAGTTTTATTATTACAGATTTGTAATTTTTCCCAATCGTTTTTTTCATTTAGGACAAATATATTTTTTAGTATCAACAACTACAAAAACATTGTGATTTTCACGACAAGTCTCGAAAAATCGGATAAAACATGAATCCTACAGTCATATAATACTACTACTACTACTATTACTACTACTACCCCTGCTAGTCACAATATTAGACAAAAATAGCTTTCTTTTTCCGAAAACTAAAGTTATGTGTTAAGCCATATGTTTTAGTGCTCTTGATTGTTTCCCACTTTCAGTGAAAAATTATTTGTCTTTTCCCATGTTTCCTAGACTGACTACTTAGTTTTTTATTCAACCCATCATCTTATGATTAGACTTTTTAAGTAAATCGACATTTTAATATCAGTCCTATGGACAAATAAACTAATTTTATGCGGACATCATAACATTGAAAATCGAATACTCGATTCAGACAACCAGATTCCTACTATAATTTCAAAATTTATTTTATCTTGACATTATATCATGATGTTAAAGTGAATTTTAGATCGATTTATGATTTGAATTTGCTAACTGGTTACTAGTAGCTTTGTGAGGAGAATTCCCGGAAGTTCTAGTCGAAAAGATATAATCAGTAGTGCTAAACTGTATCGTATATGAGTCAGTTACCTACCGATGACAATTAAAGATGGTTGTACAATAGTGAGGACTAATTCAAGGTCATTGCGAACATCGTTGTATGTCAACTCAATGATCTAGATAGTCAGGGTTTTGGGCATGAGATCGAAGGCACTAAGTTCGATTCCTGAATGCGAGTTGTCGACAAGTATTCAAGTTTTCAATTTTAAATTTAACTTTGATAGTTCTGTAACTCTGAAGCATAGGTTCCTATTCTTTAGATGAGTGGATCTATTCACTGACTGTTTCAGCTAGGTATCATTGACTCATCAAGTGATAAGAGTTGAAGATTTATTGAAAATCATGGAATAACTTACTTTCCTACACGTTTCACCTCACAACAGAGCATAGGCTACCGACTAGTGAACTATTTTTTATGGCTAGCGACTTTTTTCCCGAGCGAGTTGGATTTGTACGGGATGGGGTCACTAAACGTCTATGCCCAAACCTCCTTCTTCACCCACGGGCTTGGAACTGGAAGTAGCCCAAGAAGGACTTCAGGTGGAATTACCATGAAATAATGGACAATTTTAAATGGTCGTTTAGTCAGGAAATAGTACAACGAATATGATAACTTTGATTTAGTAAGACTGTAAATTTTAATGATTGCCATTTATAGAACAGTGGTAAATTTGACTTATCAACTTACGTATTATACATGGTGCACCGATGCCGTTTCGCCAACCTGGACAACATACCGGTTGTCCTTTATAATGGTTACATATATGACTAAAAAATAAAAGTGAAAAGTGAATCATTCATGAATAAAGTTTTTAAAAAATTTACTCTTTTTTCAACTTTAAAGTAACCGACAAAAAACCAGTGGAGTTCATTCCTGTTAGGTGTGAGCAGTAACTACTACCGACGACAAATGGTTGGGGTTGCGCAAGACTGTGGATTGATCGAAGTTGCACATTAACACTAGTGAATGCCAGCTCAGCGATCCGCGCGCAAGATCGAAGGTCATAGGTTGTAATCCTGTGCGAGTAGCAGGAATCTTGAATGCAAGCAACTGATGAGACCCACAGTGGGACGAAACAGCCGTGTTCAAGTGCTCCCAGGTTTCTGATAGTGGCCTAACAATGAGTCATTCATGATCTCGATGTAAAAACTATTCCCTCTACAAGGATACACTACGTCTTAACTCAAATGAAGACATTCAAGGTAAATAGATTCAAGATCAAACAAGTGATATTGAAATGACCAACACATTCAAATAGAAAACGAGCGATCGATAATCATTTTCTGTCGGTTCAGTAATTGATTATGTTAGATGATTCCATACGGAAAACAAGTCAAAAGGTGACTTTAAATCAGTATGTTTACAGAAAGACTACAATGAATTATGCTGATAATTTATCCTAATCATTGTTTTCATAAAATTGATCACAGACAGCTAAAAAAATGTAATCAAATGATTACTGTATAGTCTAGAACATTTTGTTCAAAGTTCAATTCACAGATTATTATTTTTAAACAATAAAAGAATGAATTTGCAGTGAGTACTCGTAGCCAGTGGACTTCAGTCATGTTAGTTGTGAGTCAGATATCCGTCATAGACAATGAATAAGGTTGCGCAATATCGTCGATCGACTGAGGTTAGACATAAACGCCATTGGATGCCCGGTCAGAAGTCTCCAGGCTATGTGCCCGCATACGAGACCGGAGCCGCTGGGTTCTATCCCCGCGTGCGGACGTCATAGATGCACACTACCAACAAGGCACACTTTAGAGCGACTTGGCAGTCTATTGCCCCCTTGTTTCCAATACTGTTCAAACATTGATCGATTCACAGTTTCAACAAAATGATGAGTATCATCTACAATAGAATAAGGTAGTTTAATCAGAAAAGGGAACCTAATTTAGCAAAGAACATAATCAAGTCAAAACTCATTTAAACATTTTATTTTCTGTTTAAATTCAACCTTATTTTTCTATTTTTTCATATCCTGCTAATTAGAATTATTTATCGGGAAAATACGCATATCCATGCCATAATTCATTTTAATTTTAATCTGATCACCAGGGTGTGGTGATATACACTAATTTTTTCATAAGCGTATCATCCAACTTACACAAAATGCATGCACGATCAATGATCAATGCATGCAATTGTCATTCAAAGTTTCAATGAATTTAGTTAGTTGATATTTTTGCAAATTGTAAAATCATACATATCTGGATTTGGTATTTCACGAACTATATAATGCATGAAACTGGATATCGCTTATGTTTAGTCAATTATCACAGATATATTTCAACATACATGTTGTTAAAAGCAATAATTCGTTAGTAGAACTATATTACTACTACTACTACTAGTGTGGTGCGAGCTTATAAGTAGTATATTACGTGAGTGTCAACGTAATGTCTGGCAGCAGAAGATGGGGGCAAGATCAAGAAAGGAAGAGTTTGAACACAATGGAATTTGTATGAAACGCATGAATAGTGAAATGTCAGACAATGGATTGATGATGGATTGAAGATTTGGAAATTAACCGTTTACGATATGGTTTTCCAATTTTACTGAGTAACTCTGTAATTTTCGATAAATACCATTCGGTTGCCCTCACCTGTGTTCTCCTTCACTACACTACTACTACTACTACTAATATTACTAAAAGTAGTCATACTGATAATAATCATGGCAAATCGAAGACAAACTTTCAAGGAAAAAAAGTCATTTCTTAACTATGCATGTTTTTTGAATTATCGAGACTGAAAAAAAAGATTTACACAATAAATTTAAACTGTTCACATAAAATCAAATTTCGCATAGTTTTTGTTCATTTTCCAACTATCATTGAACATGTTCAATGATTCTAAATGTTTCTAAATGTTTGTTTAACAATAGTCAAAAATAAATTCGCGGTTAAAAAAATAAATGTAGAATTCTAATCATTTGAATTTTTAAAAAAATGAATGATCAAGACTGTTCCAAAAACATTTTACAAAAAAATGACATTTTTCCATATCAATGTTAATTGTAAAATTGTCAATTAGTTTCATTATGCAATAGCAGATTCCAGTGGAGGAGGAAATCAGGAAGAAGCGTCACAAGACAAGCCCTCACATGGAAACCTCAAGGTGAGAGGAAAAGAGGAAGGCCAAGGAACTTATTACGCCGAGAAATAGAGAGAGATTTGAGAAGAATGAACAAAATTGGACAGAACTGGAGAGGGAAGCCCAGGACAGAGTTGGTTGGAGAAAACTGATGTGCGGCCTATGCTCCATTGAGGGTAACAGGCGTAAGTAAGTAAGTAAGTACGTAAGTAAGTACAATAACAGATTAGTTCTAATGTATGGAGAGGAAACTTAGAGTACTACGAAAGCTATCATTAAGAAAATGCAAGTAATTATTAACAGATGTCTAAGCAAGATACTACGTAGCCGTCGGTCACAACAAACCAGATTTCATGTCGTCAAGAAGCGCTGTAAGAGGATAGGACGCACACTGAGGAAACAACTCGACTGCGTCATAAAGCAAACCCCCGCTTAGAGTCCTCAAGGCCAAAGGAAAAGAGGAAGGACATTGGACACATTATGCTGAGAATTGGATGGAGACAGACATTAGAAGAATAAACAGAAATTGGACAGAACTAAAAAGGAAGATTGTTGGGGACGTTAGATGCTCAGAACTCGCTTGATAAATGTCTTAATTCTGGATTTTATTCATGAGCTGATCAGTTAAAATTGAGATCACCTTTCCCACCAGGAAAAACCTTGGCTGTGATTGGTTACTGTGTTATTTTAGTATGCTATTTTTGTGGCTCTTCATTGTCTCGTTCTCCTTTATCGACTAAGGTGAACCCGTAATAGTTTCAAGCATATCAAGTGACGAGCATACCAAAGATCTAGTACAGAGTAGGTTGGAGAACGGTAGTCAGAGGCCTATAATCCTTGGGGGGTAGCAGGCATAAGTAAGTAAGTCAGTAATAGAATAATCAAATAGGGTTTTATAATCTTGGACACAATTCAGTGCTTACAATGATTGTTATCGTTAAAATGAGAGAAAGTTTGAATAATTAAATATTCTTTCTTATTACAATCTTTCAATATATGTCCATATTCCCATTTTAACTCAGATTATTCTTTACAGTGGAGAAAAATTGTAGCTCAGATGGATGATTGTGATGAAGTTTAGTTCTCTGAGCTGGATGTTTTGGTTGTGGAGCTTTCATTGTTCTTTTGAAGAATGAAACTCCACCACATTCTTTACTGTTCCGATATTAGAGTATGTACATAATCATGAAATTCGAAAAATTCTTGTTATTCTGTTACAATAATTGTTCTTTGTTTATAGAAATTTAAAAACTTCAATTCTCCCGGCAAATAAAATATTTTAAAATACATTAGTTAAAACAAAATGGCGCGTAATTTAAGTATCTATTCACTGCACTCAATATAATTTATTTCAATTATTTTTGTTGGGGGACGTTAGATCCCCAGAGCTCGCTTGATAAATGTCTTAATTCTGGATTTTATTCATGGTCTGATCAGTTGACCCTGAAAGCACATTTCCCACAAGGAAAATCCTTGGCTGTGAGTGGTTACTGTGTTATTTTTAGTGTGCTATTTGTATAACTCTCCCAATGACGTCTTTAAGGTGTATAAATAAAGGCGATTTGTGTGCTTGAATGCATTGTGTGCTGGCTGGGTATTGTAGAATACACTTTCTATGCAATATCAAGATTTCTCGTTAATTCCTTTGGGTCAAAAACTCAGAGTAGCCTACCTGGACTCTGGTTCATTGTTTCATTCTCGTTATTCGACTAAGGTGAACTCGTAATAGTTTCAAGCATACTTAGTGACGAGCATAAAAATTTTCAACAGGTATCACTCATCAATGAATACCTTTTGTGAAAATAAAATTCTTTTCCATTCTATACAAAATTTGTTATTTTTTCTAAGTTCAAATAAAAATTAAATTTCAAGATTCAATCAACAATCCTTTTTTGCAATGAATATTTAACTGGGATAATGAACTATTTGACATGATTGCGGTGTACTCTTCCCACAAGGTCATTTCCAATTAACAAGGTCGAACTGATTTTTTGAAATTAATTTTATTATTACTGTTTTAATGAATATTGACAATCGGAAACATCCTGAATGATAAATTATAATTTTTAGTGAAAAAGTTTTTTTCCGAAACAGAATAATTCCTAAAACTTAAACACTAGCAATTTTTATGATAAATAATTTATGTTAAAGTATTGTGTCAGGGTTGATAGTCGGCATGTTTTTAATTAAACTGAAGGAAAAACCGTTTATATTTTTTTGGTAAACATATATATATGCTACTGAGATAACCTTTAGTGTTTCATTTAATTTATACTCAAACCTTTGAATTTGTCAATCACCATTTTTATTCAAAAAAATAACGGAACCGAATTTCAAATTTTTTCGGAAATGTATAAATTAAAAATCTGCAGAGAAAAAGTTTTTCCCGCTGTACTTAACCAACATTAATGATGAGAGAGTCATAATGAGAATGATTATTGGCAGGAGGTTGGGTGGTAGATCGTATTTCGTTCGTCGTCAATTATAAATGACCTGATAAACTGAACTGAGAAAAAAAAAGTAATTTACAACAGAAAGTACCATGTTTTCTTTTTCTCACCGCGATTAGGCTGGCATGAACTACAGAAAAAAATACAGTTTTCTGTTAGGTGCATAGCGTTCATCGTCGAGATCACTGTTTTAGTGGGCCGTGATATGATTCCATATTTATGAACAGTCGAATATCTTATAAAATAAATCTCTCTTTCAGTTTTTGTCTGTCAAACTTAGGCGAACAACGTTTCATTTAGGCAGACAGGCATGAGAATGAAAAGCATACATGCAGAAAGAAAGCGAGGTGGAGTTGGCTCGCTCGCCTCTCATTGCCATATCTGACTGCATGAACGAATGCTTGAAATGAACTCGTCCAACCGAATAAGTATTTGGCTTCTTAATTACCAAAGCATATTCGACTGTTCGCAAATATGGAGTCATAACATGGGCCACTTAAGTAGTGAGCGCCAGTTCGAGTTCAACTGTACCACAGTCTTTATAATGTATATTTTAGGTCATATGCAACTTAGAACTTCGTATGTAGGTACATCAGTTCATATTGCCATACCACATTAGCACACAGATGTAATTGTCAATTCAAATCCAATAGTAGTAGAGGTGGTAAAGGTATTAGAAGTAATCGGAGAGGTTAGGATTATTTAGAGAAATGGTGGCTTATCGCTTTAGTTAATGTTTGTACTATCAAGAAAATATACAACTCAAAAAAGATGACATAAATTTTTTATTTCGTAAGTGACTCCCATTGAATGAATAAATTTTCTAAGAGTTGAATTATTATTGTTAGAAACTGTTAACTGTAATCACCTTATCATATTACTTAGAAAGTATTCATGGTCAATGCAGTGTTAACGAAAATCTTTGAAATAAAACATTGATGATTTGAACTAATTAAAAAATTATAAAAGATGAGAATGAGTGTTAACTTCTGAATAATACCAAAATCTACACATCAGATAGGTTCAGTCTTCCCTGATACTTGCTTGTATCACATGTGGCCATGAGTGAACCAATTAGAGTTCAGATAGTGTGTCATATATATTAGCGCGAAACTTAAAATCTAGCGATATGCTTTTATTATTACCGCAGCAGTAATATGTCTCAATATACATAAAGGGAAAAGAAAGATTTTGCTATACAACACTACCTACATGCCTAGACCGAATCACTCTTGATGGAGATGCCTTAGAGGACGATAACACCTTTACATATCTGGGCAGCTGACAGTAAAGATGGATCCGATGCAGATGTAAGGCCGCGGACCGGCAAAGCAAAAGCTACATTTCTACAATTGAAAAATATCTGGAACTCCAAACAAATATCAATCAATACAAAAATCAGGATTTTCAACACAAATGTCAAGACGGTTCTACTGTATGAAGGAGAAACTTGGAGAACTAAGAAAGGCATCATTAAGAAGATACAAGTATTCATTAACGGATGTCTAGGCAAAATACTTCGGATTCGTCGGCCAGACACTATCAGTAACAACCTGCTGTGGGAGAGAACAAACCAGATTCCAGTGGAGGAAGAAATCAGGAAGAAGCTGTGTAAGTGGATAAGACACACACTACGAAAAGCACAAAGCAAGCCCTCACTCAGAACCCTCAAGGTGAAAGGAAAAGATGAAGGCCAAAGAACACATTACTTCGAGAAATAGATAAAGAAATGAGAAGAATGATCAAAAGTTGGACACAAGTAGAAAGGGAAGCCCGGGACAGAGTTAACTGGAGAAAACTGGTTGGAGGCCTATGCTCTACCGGGAGTAACAGGCGTGAAGAAAGAAGAGAAAGATGATTCATAAAATGTTTGCAATGAATGCGAAATTTCTATTATGAAACGAAGTGATGAATTCAAGATGGTATGTAAGCTAATTTACCAAACACAACTACTATCAGAACAAATCATGAGTTCAAGTACTTGGTGTGAGTTCAATACGATATGAAAAGTGTTCAGTGAAGCTAGGTAGTATCCTTTCCTTCTAATTCTTACTGTAAATCTCAGCTATCAGTCTGTTAAGTTCATAAACAGTAGGATGACACAGTATTCCATCATATTTGTTGATTCATGAAGAAAATTTTAACCTTAATTTGCAAAATTAAACTTCAGCTTAACTTTAACCTTTAAGTAGTATAGTTAGCCTAAGTCAGTGAGGAAAACTCTGTAGGATGATAACCCTAACCCTCAAGTTCAGTAAACTTAACCTTTTTCTTGATTATTCAGCTCCGAACTATTATTCCACTGAAAACTGATTGTTTTTAGCTATCGATTGTTTTCTATCTAACTTCGATCGATTCACGGTCTTGAGCAACCTTATACAATGTCTTCGGTAGTTACTATCTACACCCAAACAGGGTTGAACTTTAATGGTCATGACTTCCCATTAGAGGTCGGAGAAGGTTCTTCACGTAGCTAGTAACTAGTGAGCACAGGTGATTGATTGCTTTCTGGGGTTGTTGTCCAGAAGTTAGGCGTCCACGCGCAAAATCAAAGGTCATGGGTTCGAGTCCTGTGCTCTAGCAGGAGTCGTGGATGCGCACTGTTCCATTATGGTGGCAGTTGGAGAAAGTCGATAGAGAACCGTAGATCTAGATTTCGTGCGATTTAGCACTCATCAACATTTAACTGTAACTAAACTTACGCTTGTTTCCCCCAATGGAGTATAGGCCGCCGACTAACATTCTACAGTCCACTCTGTCCTCTGCCCTGCTTTTTAGTTCTGTCCAATTGTTGTTCATTCACAGTATTCGACGTAATGGACTTTCTAGTCTTTCTCTTTTCCTTACGTCTTGAAGATTTCAAGTGACCGTTTCTCTTGTCACGCTATTGAGTAATTTCCACAATGTGTCCAATGGACTTTCAGCGGTTCTTCCTAATTTGTTCCTTGGTTAAAATCTGGTATGTTCTCTATTGCAGTAGCTTGTTGCTGGTGTTGTAGCTCCGCCAGGAGGCCCCTCTGGCGCTACTGCCGGTACCGAGATCGGATAAAGAATGAGGGTTGGACAAAGAGCTGGCGACCCCATCCTGTAGAAAACTAACTCGCTAAAAATACTCTAACCAGAAAATAACACATCTACAAGTATGCTAATAATCTTGAAGGAACTTTGATGGTGGATTTTATCTCGTTTCATCCAGTCTTACAGTCAAAGATGTTAGCACTAAGATATCTGGGCCATGATTCAACTCCGATAGCATTGAAATGCATTTACTATAGATCAATCACCGGATAGTCAATAATGTCATGTGTTTTAGTTCCCTCTTAATCGAACCTGCTAGATTAGTGGGCATATTGCAACTTGATCGAGCGAATTCAATCAGTAGCAAAAACGATCTGACATATATATATATATATATATATTAGACATTTCTGATCACTAGCCAGTATGATGTAACAATTGTACATAATTACAATATATAACAACTGAAATTTGCTTTTCAGATTTCTAGATTGCACTAGAAATATACATAAATTTCCCACTTAATGCAGGTGTTTTTATTTAACTAACTAACTAATCATCGAAAAGGTTAACACAAATAGATAAATGTCTTGCAATTTTCTCTACCATACTTTTTAAATGTGCAATGTAATCTGTGATATTTTTGAAAAAGAAAACATGTGTAGTTTGTTATTAATTTTGAATCAATTATTCAGTAATAATATAGATTACTAAGTAGAAATTTTTGTGATGAATATATGAAGTTGTAAAAACCGCCTGGAGCCCTTTTCAATGTTACTGCCAATCCCAAGCCCAGATAGAGGAGGAAGGTTGGGTATGTGGATAGCGACCCTACGCGGTAGAAATGCAACTAGCTAATATAAAACATTAACCAGAACAAATAATTCACTGATCGATGGTCTATGCTCCATTAGGTGGTGATAGGCGTAAGTAAGTTAATAAGTAAGTAATTAAGTAATTAATTAAGTAGGTAAGTAAGTGGAGAAATTCGAATACTCCACTTCTATCTAAAGTTTGTGTCAGCGATGCTGTGTTAAGAAGAACTCTGAAAGCTCCACATCCGAGATATTCAACTCAAAGAAGGAAGTTTCGTCATAATTATCTACTTGAGCTACAAATTTTCTCCATTATCTCAATAACATGATATGTTTTGAGGCGAAATTCTATTGTTTGCAACAATCATTTAGCGTCTGACGGATATGGTTAACGTTATACTTATCATCAAACAAGTCAACCTTGTAAATAATGACTGAATGATTTGTACAGAATTATTTCGAATCTATTGGCCAGACACCATCAGTAGTAACCTAATGTGGGAGAGAACAAACCAGATTCCAGTTGAGGAAGAAATCAGCGATATGTGATGGTAGTGGATGGGACACATATTGAGGAAATTATCCATCTGCATCACAAGACAAGCTCTCACATGTAAATCATTGTGAAAGTCAATAAACCAGACTCCAGCTAAATTATATTGCACTGGGAGTTCGATGCAGACACCAAAATAATGAATAGCGTTTGTTAATAATATCAATCAAATCTCTTTAGTTCAGAATATAAACTGATCGCAACTGCATCAAATCACTGAAAGAGTATCTTTTATGCTACTTGAAGATATCAAGGTGAAAAGTTTAGTACAGTGCTTGATACAAAAAAATTAAACGCTGTGAACAGAATACCGTACGATTTAGGTAGAAAAGTATTTCTAATCTGTGAGAGATCGATAAATGTATGACAAATAAGATGGAAACAACTAACAAGGTAAATATTAATGTTGTCTGACTACACAATAATTTTGATATGAGTGCTTATTTACAGCTAAATACTTTATAACAGATTCTATCTGTCATAGACATGAAAACCGTTGAATGCTATCTAGCGATTGAATGCGATCTAGCGATTACGAATTTACACATGAAATCAATGTTGCTAAGTTAGATTTCCACCTACGGAGTTGTGGAATAGAACAGTCATTCAACTCTTCTATCCAGTTTCCAATGATTATCAAAACTTCGATCGGTTCATCCTATTTCACTTCGTGTTATCAATCAAAGAGTTATGGTATTTCTACGTACGAAAAACAAAACTACTTATTATTTATTGATTTGTTTCTGTTCTAATCACATTTAAGTCATCTTATGAGTAATATATATATAAATACATCTGGTAGGCATGTAGTTAACTATTTTTCAAAACTCACAAATTCTATACTATTCACAATCGATCAATAATTCGAAAAATAATAATAGTACTACTCATAATCATAATTAATGTACACTATGACATGACATAAGAATCATCATCAAAATAACGCATAAATTCATCATGACATTCCAACCTAAACATTCTTTTTGAAGCAAAAATTATCTCATCGAAATAGTATTTATATTATTATTATTAATATTACTAATGAACTATGAATTACATACCTACATACCAAGCAGTATTCACATGGAAATGATAGTAATTAAGTTATGGAAGTCAATAGTTTTAAAAACAACACAAAAATTTATTTACCAATCAACAACAAAAAATTAATCAATTTATTGATTATTGAACTAACATTTTTTTTCGCTGTTTAAGTTTGAATAAATAACTAAAAGAGGCTTGGCTGAAATTTTACCTTGACTGATCATTGATTGAATACTTTTGTTCTATTTAGCGTTAGCGAAAGAACACATTAAGCTTAGAAATGGAGACAGACATGAGATGAAGGAATAACAGTTGAATAGAACTAGAAAAGGAAGGCCTAGGGCAGAATGTAGGTTGGAGAATATTGGTCGGCGTATGGTGCGCGCTACTTATAAGTAGTATATGACGTGAGTAAAAACGTAATGTCTAGCAGCAGAAGATGGGGGAAGATCAAGAGAAAGGAAGAGCGGGAACACAATGGGATTTGTATGAAACGCATGAACAGTGAAATGTCGGACAATGGATTGATGTTTTGCAACAGGAACAGTCCAGTTCGATATGATGGATTGATATTTTGCAAATGAACGATTTACGATATGGTTTTCCTATTTTACCAATTAACTCTGTAATTTGCGATAAATACGATTCTGTTGCCTTCACCTGTGTTCTCCTTCACTATAGGCGGCTTATGCTCTACTAGGAGTAATAGACGAAAGTAAGGTAAGTAAGTAAGATCACTGTGTGAGCGGTTTTCCTCACATCCTTAGTAATGATTCGATTCTGCTGAAAATGTGCAATTTTAATTTCCTATGTAAGTAAACATGACACTTTGAATGTGTGTGAAAGCATGCAACTGAATGAACCAAGTTCAGTTTTTGCGGTACTTGTAGTCAAAATATGTAACTAGCAAGATATTTAGGTTTTACGGTTATCTGTTTAACAAAAACTACTTTAAATCTCAACTGGTGTCTAATGAGTTTTAACTTAAACAGTCGTTAATGTGTCAGTGGTGAAGTACCAGAAAACATCAGAAAAATTCAGTAGAAAAGGATCAGTAGTGAATTCAACCACTCAGAAAATGTGATAATCATTAGAGATAGATCTAGGTGATAGTTGTTGCAGACTGTACACCAGTTACAGCTGAAAATCCTGATCATTTCTTTCGTCATCTATGAATAAAGGAGGGACATAATCACTAAGTTCCTTAGACATGCTGAGGTTTATTACGCTTTGGCAGTTACATTCTAGGAGTTATTCAACGAAAGGAACCGGGGGTCTGATCACATAAGTTTTACAGTGGTTTTTCAAATTTCGCCCATCCATCAACAAAAAATCTCAAGATTATAAAACTTTAATACTAAAATAATAAACCGTCAATAAAGTCTACCCTGGCTTTAGTGGCTTATATATTTTCTGCCTTGTTTCTTACGTCTGTAAAGTGAGAGTATGTTGTGAAAATCGGTAAAGATAACAAAGTTTTTGTCATAGGTTTACGGATATTGTTGGGTGTCAGTGAAATTATGAAACTATCAATGTTAGAGCACAATTAGAAACCTCCGAGCACTAAATGGCCGTTTCGTCTCGAGTATGGGACTCATTAGCAGTACGCATCCACCAACTCGTCGCACTTGAGAATCGGACAAAGTACCTTCGATATGACTCGCGATCACTTTACTGCTGAAACACTGGACTAGCATCCCACAATGTTAGTATCTAACTTCTGTCATTCCACGAAAGTGAGCGACCTCATCGATTGTCTTCGGTGAGTAACCGTCTAACCCCCAACACTGAGGAACAACACTGGTCATGGATACTCTAAGAAGTTTCTCATGAAACGAGTCACTAATAATCACATGATAACTTTTCATAACAGGATTGTGAAGATTGTTTTAAACTGAAGCGTTTTCGTTGAAATTTCCATCAACCAAATTAACTAGTCGTAAAATGCCATACAATGAACATGCAAGATTAATTATTCTGACTTCTCGGAAGCTAGGAAAACATAGGAATGAACTGATAGGGAACATATATATATATATATATCCCACAAGTCGAACAGTCTGGTTTCATTGATTTCCACATTCAGTTCACAAAACACACAACTTCAAATAATAATTTCTCCATGCATTGTTGATACACACCGATTTGCAATAAAGTAAACTTTTAAATTTATTCTGTCTATGATATTTTTTTTAATTCGGACAGCAGAGAAAAAGAATATTATCATGAAAACAACTGCTGTTTGTTTTAGGCATCAAAAATACAATCCGTACATGTTTCTACCATAAATCTATTGTGTTTCTTTACTGTGTGTTTCTTTTCTGTGTTGTTTTATGATGAAAAGCCACATTGAGACAAACAAGTAAGTGTAATAAGAGAAAATCTGTCTCTTTTTACCGGTCACTATCTTAGCCCTGTAACAATGATTTATCGGTCGGAATGTAAAGTAAATGAATTGTTACAGATTTTAAGGTGTTTTTTTTAAAAAAAAATTTTGTAGAAAAATGTACACAACATTTTTTTTTGTGTAATTCATAGTTTTTATTCAGTGAAATGTGAGAATTTAATTTTGGTAATAAAAAAAGGTGTGAGGTTGCACAAAATCTCTAGACTGATGAGACTGAGACATTAACACCGTTGGATGCCGACCTATCGGCTCAGAGGTTAAGCGTCCGCATGCAAAGCCGAAGCTCCTGGGTTCGAGTTCTACGGGTAGCAGCAATCGCTGATGAGTACCATACTTGGACGAAACGGTTATCCAATGTTTCAAAGCCCAGTATGATTTGTAATTACCGGTTTTGAAGTGATTCTTTTAACTGAAATATAAGTAATATCATTGACCTAACTTACAAGTACAAATTACTGAATATTTGTTACCAAAATTCAACTTAAAGTTACACCAGTTGTATCAAGTAGTTTTAATGTCCAGTTGTGATAATTACCGATTTAATTCACTAATTACTTCAGTCTACTATGATTTTGATAAATCAAAGTAGACAGTTTGAATCTAATTTACTCACTGACATGATGAATCAATCAATGTTAGACCACAGAATTAGAAACCTGGAAACACTGAAAGATGGCCGTTTCGTCCTGGTATGGGACTCATCAGTGGCATTTTGCATTTACAACTCCTGCACCTCGCAGGATTCGAGTCCAAGACTTACGATCTTGCACGTGATCGCCAGTTTTTCAATTTCAATCACATTATCAATAATTATTAATAATTATTTGAAAAAATGCCGATTTATATTCTACAAAACTGTGAATATCAGAATAAATGTAAGTTGAATATTTGTAAAAATAGTTCATGGATCCATTTCTAAGACTAATTTGAAATTCGAAACAAAATTTCACTGAAATATGAATTTATGTATAAAGAAAGTGTCAGTTCATTTAGTCAATACTAAACTTGAAGATATTTGTTCATTCAAATTAACTTGATAGATTACCATGAAGGAGAATTATTTTAAGCAATTAAAAGATGTAATTAATCGTATTATTGAACACTTAGTTTGATAGATTCATATCAGTATATTTTTTAAAAATGCGAATCCCCGAAATCCCCCAGAATATGGTGTAATAACTGACGTGTCTTACGATAGAATTCCTCATTAGTTCATACCTATTCAACACCGTTGGATAATGGCTCTTGAAATCTAGAGATTACATGATTGCGTGTAAAATTGAATGCCCTGACTTCAAATTCTGCTAGTATCAGGAGTTGTGGATGCTCATTATCAAATTCAAATTTTAAAAAAAACCATTCAACTAATATGCAACCTCGGAGTTTTTCTTGAGATGATTTTCTATTTCCTATCTTAGTTTATTTCCATACAAGAATCATCCAAAGTTATTAATTTTTCATTTAAACAAAATGTGAATAGAATTTGATTTAACGAAACAGTCAGTCAGTCAGATGCAACGTAGAAATTTCTTACGTAAGTACATCAGTTCCTGTCGCCATACCACATCAGCACAGAGATATAATTGTCAATTCAAATCCAATAGTAGAAGAGGTAGTTAAGGTATTAGAAGTAATCGGATAGGTTACGATTAGAAGATATTATTCAAGAAGTATAATTCAGTGAGTGGATAAGTTTAGAAAGTGAAAACTAGAGGTGTTGAAGAATCCAGAAGATTAGGATTTGAGAGAACACAAAGAATAAATGCACTGGCGCCATTGCGAACGGTTTTGAGCCATGTCATTCAAGGTCTCTAACCATCGATTATTTTCATCTCGTGGACCCCGACGAGGTAATCGACAACTACCGACATGATTCAGTCCACCTGTCAATGATTTCATAGATTTCTGCTTGAATCATGATTATTGTAATAACTGAAAAATCTTCAGCCAATCCGTTCTCAATTTCTTCTCTTTAGATTCTGTTCATCTATAGCTAGTCTTATAATCGATTGTTATCGACGTCAAACGTTACTGATTGGAAGTGTAGTTCGTACACTTGCTGGGTCATTGATTCAATTCTACTTTAGTTCTTTTTTCTTCTAGTTCTGTTTTGCGCCAACGTTACTTTTGCATCCTACCCTAGTACACAAAGTACCATCAGCCTACAAGAATTATAGGCAATTAATAAATCGGAGATTTGTATATAAAACGCATTTGATTCACTCGCACATTCCATCTTAGTTAATGTCTGATCTTATTAGTGAATAACCATTTCATAACTTAAACCTATTCAATATTATTATCGTGATGGCATTATACTTGCAAACCTTTAATAAAAAAAAATTATTTAACATTCACCAATTACATAACACCTTTTTTTTAAAACTGATACATTATATTCTGTGTATTATTATGTAACCCCTGATGAGATAACATTTTTTATCTGATCTGTTGTTATTCTTTGTCTCACCTGATACTATCGATTATAAGGTCATGGAGATTATAAGGTTATAGAGATTGTTGAGTTTTATCGTAATTATGAATCAGCCCATGTTAAATTACCACTAGACGGCAGTTTTATCCTAATATGGGACTCATTAGCAGTAAGCATCCAACATTCCGAAGGAAGGAGTCGAACCAAGGCGTTTGGCCTCTTCCGTGAACACTTAATCTCTTGACCACGGTACACTACTTATTATGATAATTATTGTCTTAAAATTTTATTTAACTGATAAACTTATTTCAGAGCATATTACACATATTACTCAATATTGCTATTAATTTTTATTTGAGTAGTTTAACTCATTAAAGTTTTACAACATCGTGAATTATTTAGAATCAGTTTTTAATTATCATCTGATTATTTTAAAATGATTGACGATCCTCATCGAATTCTCATTATATTTTTGAATTAATCATAAAAAATCCAATCATTTCATAATTCCCGCCAACTTTGAGCATTTAATAAAACAAAGCAATGTTCAATGTGTTCAATGCGTGAATTTATACACATCGGAAAGAAAAAATCATAAACAGTTGAACTTACCTCCTTAAACCATGACTACAGTGAATCAATAGAAAATGTATAAGAATTGAAAATAATAAAATTAGATTTTTATGCATTGAACTGATGAATTTCATTTTTTTTTCACTGTTTCGTAGAAATTACGCGCGTTAATCAAATTAATAATAGTACAGATAAATAACTTGTGCAGTCTTGTCAATTAAAAGAACTAATCAATTTCTAGAATCAATTTCATGTATTCAAATAATAATAAAATGAGATTTCAAATAAATTTGTTTAATTGAGTCCAAAAGGTAATTGATTATTGCGATCCAAAACAAAAAAGACTATTTATAGTAAAATTGCTGGTTTTTATACTATTCACAGAAGAACAAAAAGCATCTAAACATCACAATCTACATTGTGTGCGATACACAAACACGAACATACGCACACACACACGCACAAACACACAGCAATATATTTGTGTGCAAAAAAGCACATTAATTACGGATGCTCATTGTTGAAATATTGAATAAGTTAACCCTAGTAAAACAAAATATGATTGTGGGCGATTTGTAAAATGAAAGTAGTGTGATATGATTGGTTAGTTTGTTGGTTTGTTGTTTTTAAAAAAAATTTTATACGCTTATTCTTTTATATTGGTTTGTATTGAATTACATAATATGTTTTGTAATAAATAATATTTGGATTTTGTGCAAAAATTCATAGTTTGTTTGATTCGAATCAATATGATGGATGATAGAGAGTGAAGATGGGTTGTTTTTAAAAATTGGATTACTAGAGTACAAATGAATAATAGGAATGAATCCCTGTTATTACAGTTCATGATAGTGAATATGTATTAACTCCACCTGGAGCCCTTCTAGGATTACTGTCGGACCAAAGCCGGGATAAAGTAGGAGGGTTGGGTATGAGGGGTTAGCGACCCCATCCCATAGAAATCCAACTCGCTTAAAAACATGCTAATCAGAAAAAAATAATTCACTGGTCAGCGGACTGTGCTCGACTGAGGGGTAACAGGAGTAAGTCACTCAGCATACTTGAAAAAAATCTATCCGGATTGTGACGGATCTTCTATGATATGGTGCTATTCACAATGCTCAACTTGGTACTGAAAGTTATTTAAAGAATGAGATTGTTGGGGATGTTAGATCCCCAGAACTCGCTTGATAAATGCCTTATCTTGGATTTCACGTTTGCCAGCATGGGCTCATCAGTTGACCTTGAGATTTCGTTTCCCATCAGGAAAATCGATGGCCGTGATTGGCTGCTGTATATTTTAGTGTGCCATTTTCGTAACTGTCCCAAGGACGTTTCTATGATGTATAAATAAACGAGAGTTGTGTGCTTGATTGTATTGTGTGATTGCTGGGTGTTTGTAGAATATACTTTCTACGCTTACAAAACCTTCTGTTTTACTGCTTGGGATTCAAGGTAACCTACCTGGACGCTGGTAATTGTCTCGTTTTCGTTTATCGACTAAGGTGAACTTGTAATAGCCTCAAGCGTACCTACTGACGAGCCCTACAGAGATCACTGATTTCCTAAAGTGTAAACGCTAGGCTATTGAATTCCTGTTATCAAATTTATGATGTCTATAAAACTACTAATGTATATAACATGTAGTTACTTCAACCGATTTGAATGAAAGAAATAGGTCTGCTTTCTAGCAAAAACGTGTGTGTGATTCGTTAAATTTCTCCCTCTAATTTTTCAAAACTTGATAACGAAATTTTTATATACCATAAAGACTTAAATTTACTGATAGGCTGAAATACTCTCCTACAATTTAAAAGGATACAACATGTCAACTACCTGAGATTATACCGTTGAGGTCTACTAATCTATAATGGAATGAAGTGAAGCACTACGAAATGTTGGTGCCTTGTGGTGACCAGTCGTCGAAAATCGGTTCATACTACGTTCAGAATACAGGAGACCATACATACATACTAGTCCGAAATTTGGATAGATTTATCTGACCATAACATTGATTAGTAAGGAACTGATCTGGTTCAATGTAAACTTCCAATCTTATGGAGTTCACTGGATCATTATTGTAAACAGTAACAACGTGTCCGATCACTTCATAATTGCTGTCAACATGTTCTGCCTTTTTTGTACTGACGATTTGACTATTGATTCATTCAGGCAGACAGATACAACGCAGAACTTCGTACGTAGGTACATCAGTTCAGGTTGCCATGCCCCATCAGCACAGAGACGCAACTGTCAGTTCAAATCCAACAGTGATAGCAATATTCGAAGTATTAGCAGTAATAGAGAAGATTAGGGAGCGAAGATATGATTCGAAAAGTATAATTCAGTAAGATAAATTTAGTAGGAGAAAGGTAGAGATTATGAGGAATGCCGAAGCTTAGAATTTCATAGAACACAAAGAGTGGATGTCCCTGCGCCATTGCAAACGATTCTGAGACATGTCATTCAAGATCTCTAATCATCGGTGACTTTCGTCTCGCGGACCCCAGCCAGGTAGTCTACATCTATCAACATGACTCAGTCCACTAGTCAGTGACTTCATGGATTTCTGTCATGTTTTGGTCTGGCCGCCCCAAGCTTTCTTCCAACCAACTCCTACACTGCAAAACATAGCTCGCCGAGGCAGTCGGTGGTTAGGCATACGTAACACATGTTCCAACCACTTCAACTGATGAAGTTTCACCACTTCATCTATTGATTTGCCATCCCTACCTAGAACTCGTTTCCTAACTACAGCATTGCTTATACGGTTGTTCCATTCGATAAACATTGAGCATATTTTATAAGATTTTTTTGAATATGTTCCTAGAAGCCTTCAAACACCTAAAAAACCGATATTTTAGACATTGTAGACACTAAACATCGTTTGGATAAGGCATATCAACTCAATGTTACCTTACAATTTTTTGGGGTGACTAATAAACAGTCAACCTCTAGTATTCTGTATGTTGTTGGAGCTGTTGTTCTGCGTTTGAAATATAGATGAGTGCTTACCTTTTTTTACTGTTATGTTAAATATTCCTTCATAAAACATCAACAAATTTTGTTCAACTCTTTCCTTCAACTGATTACATCATTATTAAGTATTCTTATTTTGACTCTCTCAGAATAGTAGCCTAATTCAACTTACTTACCAACTTACACTGATTACGCAACCACTTGCTTCTAGCCCTTTAAACTCTTGCTGTTATCATTGTTGTATAATATTCTTTTGAATAAGGTAAATGTTTATTGTCCTTCATTCAATCTATCAAAATTATTTACCCCCTCGTCATTGCTATACTGACATAAATTTCAACTAAACGGTTTTACATAAGTAATGTTGTGAGGTCCATTTATCTGCGTGTTCGGACGGTTTATAAATCAGAAGGCGAATTCGAAGTAATGAATACGTTTATATTTCGGACACACCACATAGCAAAGTTGAAAAGCAGCGAAAGAATGAGCGAAGGAAGCGGATGAATAGGCGAAGAGAATTGGAGAAGGCTGAGAGCCAACTCAAAGAAATAGAGCATGAGTAAAAATATCAAGTCAGACAAATATAAGCACAGACATGAATATAAGCGACGAATGATTGACAAGATCAAATGATACGTCATGTGAGCTCATACAAACCAGACAATAATAAGGAGGAATGGTACATATACGTTGTTGCCACGTAAATGGCTTGGTTAAATAGATTAATCGAAAGGGCCTAACCAAGTTAGTTGTATGCGAGCTGGAATATATGTGGAGGCACTATAATGTAAGCCAAATTCCTGATTATGGCTTTGTTTTGAAAAAATAATACACAGTCTTCAAAAAAAATCTTATCCATGACCTTAGTATATTATTTTCAGATTCTTATCTTTTGTATTGTTTGATTTACTGATGGATGGTATGTAAAAGAAAATTTCAACACACCGTTCACTACGCAGAATTTGCAATGATCGTACTAAAATTTCCACTGCTTCGCATAGTTTTCACATGAATCATTGATAAAGTTCAACTGTTTTTTACAAAAATAAAAGTATACATGTTAAGCTACACATTTTTGAAACCATGAATCGATCAATGATAGACCATACCATTAGAAACCTGAAAGCACTGACAGTTGGTCGTTTCATCTTGGTATGAGACTCATCAGTGGCAGTGTGCATCCACGACTCATGCACCGTGCAGGATTGGAACTCTGGACCTTCGGTATTGTGTGCGAACGCCTTAATGTGTAACATGCATAAATGTAGTTTTTTTTTGTAACACCAAATGGATACTAAAACTTAAATGGGGAAAAACTTTTTATTCATCAGTGTATTTGCCTGCTTGTTTTTATTCTCAGGGTAAAGATTCAGATCCTTTGATTCTTCGGTTCATTTTGTCAATATTATTGAAGTTGAGACAAACAAGTAAGTCCTTCGTAACTTTAAACTCTTCTTTTCTGTTTTGTGATTAGTTGGTTTGCTTTCTGTTAGGATATTTATCAAATCTCTTGAAGAAATTATTTTGTAAGTCTAATTCCATTGGTCAATAATTAAGATCGTCTTCTTAAACAATCAAATTCATATAGTTGTAAATGTTGTTTCCTATCGGGGTTAGTATTCAAAATCGACTTAACTGTATAAGTATTCATTGTCTGTAATGTCTTATGCTCCTCTTCTTATTCTACTGTATAAAACTTCATATTTTCTGGGTGCTTGTAGAATACACCTTCTGCGCCAAAATGAAGACTTTTTGATACCGTTAGTGGGGACTTGGGACGCTCGGAAGACAGTAGTCTATAGTGTCAATGGATCACTTGTCTTAGCTCTCATTTACCGACAAAGGTGAACTCGTAATAGCATTCAAGCATATCAAATGACGAGCATAACACTTTCTTTGATTCCCTAGTTTGTAATATATTATCAAGATCATCGTTTTTATTGCATGAGTAGAATCATTCCCTTCCAAACTTGTTTTACCAATAAAAAGCTCTTTCGTTAAGAACAAAAAGCTTTCTGTTCTTTTGTTTACAATCGTATAAACTGAATATTAAACTGACTTTTGTTTAGTTCAATCGGTTTCAAAAATGTGTAACTTAACAGTCTTTACAACCCCGTAATGCAAATCACCTGTGCTCAGTAGTGACTAGCTTCGTGAAGAATCTTCTCCGACTTCTAGTGGGAAGTGGTTACTAGTGAAGTTCAACCTGTTCGGGTGTAGACAGTAACAACTGAAGACTGTGTATGAGGTCGCTCAACTCCGCGAATCGGTCAAGTCAGACATTAATACCGTTAGATACCGGCTCAATAGTCCAGAGATTAGGCGTTCGCGCACAATACCGAAGGTCCTCGGTCCGAATCCTGTGGGGTGTGTGAGTCATGGATGAGCACTGCCACTGATGAGTCCCATACCAGGACGAAACGGCCGTCTTTCAGTGCTTCTAGATTTCTAATGGTGTGGTCCAACCTTGATCGATTCATGGTTTCAGAAATGTGTACCTCAACAATCTTCACAACCCCATAATTCATTTAGTTCAATCGTCAAAATTAACCAAATAAAAAGTTATTTTTATAAAAGTTTATTATCTGCCAGCAATAAATTACTATCGCAATTAATCATGTGTGTTTCTTCTGGTTGTTATTTTGACATTGAACAATGAATTGTAAATTACTTTTTAGCATTGCAAAAGAAAACCGGTTTATCAGATCTGTATTCACCGTAGATATTTTTGCTATCTAACGGTTGATACAAAGAGATGATAGTAAAAATGTCTCATAGACATACAGAATTTTAAATTAGGAATTGAATATCATTTAACTAACACAACTAAAATATCACATAAAATATTCATTTATCTCATTCTAACATAAAGTTCACTGGAATATCCGTAAAAGCAGAGAATATTAACCAAAAATAGACCTTTTTAATAAAACCGTGAATCGATAAGTGGTTAGACACTATTTGAAACCTAACAGCATTGAACAGCTGTTTTGTCCTAATATCAGGCTCGTCAGAAGTATAGGTTCATGAAAATAGGACCTACAACCACGCGCATTAAAGCTTAATCTTGAGATCATTGAGTGTTGGGATATTCATCCAATATCCTAAGAGATTTATTGGTCAATCCCTATTGGTGAATTTTATGGTCGTCCTAGATATCAAGGTCACGTGCTTCAGTGTCACTTATAATCTTGTTTCCTATTGGTCGACTTAACTGTCAATGTCACAGACTTCGATGATGTTTCTTATTCGACCAAAATGTATAAATACGCATTGTGTGCAACGTTTTATGACCCGGACTCGGTCCCGGATCCCTAGTCCGGGATGCTGATTCTCCTCTCGATTCGGACCTCGTAATTTCTGGATGCTCGTAGAATACATGTTCTACTTCATATCAAGTCTTCTCCTTTCACTCTTTGGGGGTTGGGACACTCGGATCAGAGTAGCATGTCGTGTCGCTGGATCCTCGCTCTCGTTTTCCGACGAAGGCAAACTTGTGAAAGTTCAAGTATATCAAGTTGACGTGTTAACATGCATACGTAACATTGAGCCACAATCGAACAGTGCTGATGTGTCACTTCAACTAATCTACGAGAGATAACATAAACAACATCGATTGTTTTCGATGGGTAAGTGAATCACACCTGACAAGGTTTAGTTTTACTGGTTTGACCAGTCAAGCTCTGAGTGCTTCCTGGTTCCCAATAGTTGTTTAACATTGATCTGTTCATAGTTTCAGAGAAGTTCAATGTCTGTAATTTTATACTGACCTACCTATTTAACAGATTAAAACACAATAAATATGAAATTTTGCGTTCTATTACAAAAGATTATACGTTGTAAAAATCAAAGGTTATCGATCATTAACTTAAGTACATGAATAGTTTTGGATTTAAAATGAATGTTTTCTGTGTTGTTTCAAATTGTAGAACCATTTGTATACATTCGTTTGATAATGAATAATAATATAGAAGGAAATGTGAATTTCGTTGATATTGAGAGATAAAAATCTATTTAACGCCAAAAATGAATTTCATTCTTTGATCGATCTAGCGATTTTGCGAGACCTTACCCATTTTTCTTCGGTAGTTACTGTTTACACCTGACAGAGATTAACTTTAGTAATAAACAACAGTGGCTCACTGATGGCTAGCTTCATGAGGAAATCCTCGGGGTTTTAGTGAGAAGGCGTGATCAGTGAAGTTCAACCCTGTCGTGTGTAGGTAGTAACTACCAAAGACAAATGGGTGAGGTCGCGCAAAATCTCTAGATCTATCAGAGTTGGAAAATAACACCGTAAGATGCCGGATAATTGGCTCAGAGTTTAAGCCTTCGTGCGCAAGACCGAAGGTCCTGGTTACAAATCCTACGAGTAGAACTGTTGAAAAGTCGCATATTTGGACGGAGCGGCCATTCAGTGCTTCCAGATTTCTTCTAATGATAGTCTAACCATGATTGATTCATTATTTCAGTCGTAAATAACCATCTATTCGGATAAAACTATGATTTATCCATTTAAAATCATAAAAAAATGTTCAAATAATTTAAAAAAGTAGTATCTATTCACTATCGTGAAAAAATAAAAGGAATGACAAGTTAGTTGACTTCTATTCTGATTCATGCATACACTTACATCTTAAAACTTTTTTTTTCAGTGGATAATTCACTGATACTTTCGTGAACTACTATACGGAACACCCTAGTATTTATACTCTTGTAAAATAGTATTTATTACAAAGCATTGAAATCATGCTTTGTCTGATTTTCCTATCTACTAATGAAATCAAATACTTCAGTCTAGACAATTAATTTTTGGCCTTTTCCTGTTTTATTTTTTTTGGATTGATATTTAATAATTTTTAGGGAAAAACAAGTTTGATTTTATGATTGGTACTACCTACAATAGTACACTAGTTTGCCTTTCATTGTGACTTGTACTTTTATTCAATGTGTTTGTGTGTGTGTAGTTATGTGAATCTCGGTTGGATTGGAATGATGAACTTGTAATTAGAATTACCTGGATTCAATGAATATTTTCATTTGAGCCATAATAAAGTGAAGATTGATAACAATCTCATTACAGTACAATAGTGTTCGATGATATGTATTGAGTCAGTCAGTTAGAACGGAGAACTTCGTATGTAAGTACACCAGTTCATGTTGCCATACCGCATTAGCATACAGAGATGCAATTGTAAATTTAAATCCGATTAGTGGTAGAGATAGTCGAAGAATTAGCGATAATGGAGAAGATTAGGATTTGAAGATAGACAGACAGACAGACAGACAGGAACAACGCAGGACTTCGTACATAAGTACATCAGTTCAGGTTGACGTACCACTTCAGCACAGAGACGTAACTGTCAGTTCAAATCCAAGAGTGATAGCGATAGCAGAAGTATTAGCAGTAATACAGAGGATGAGGTAGCGAAGATATGATTCGAAAAATATAATTCAGTGAGATAAATTTAGAAGGAGAAAGTTAGATATTATGAGGAATTCAGAAGGTTAGAATTTGAGAGAACAGAAAGAGTGGATGCATCTGCGCCATTGCAAACGATTTTGAGCCATGTCGTTCAAGCTCTCTAACCATTGGTGACTTTCGTCTCGCGTACCGCAACCACGTAGCCTACATCTACCAACATGACTCAATCCACTTTTCAGTGACTTCATGGATTTGTGCCATGTTTTGATTTGGCCGCCCCTAGCTTTCTTCCAATCTACTCCTACACCACAAAACATAGCTCAAGGAGGCAGTCGGTGGTTAGGCATACGTAACACATGTCCCAACCACCTCAACTGATGAAGTTTCACTACTTCATCTATTGATTTGCCCCCCTTAACTGATGCTCGTCTCCTAATGATAGGATTGCTTACTCGGTCGTCCCAGGATACACGAGCAATGCTTTGAAGACACCTATGATCGAAAACCAGTAACCTACGAATATCTTCTACTCTCACTGGCCATGTTTCACAGCCATAAATTAAGACGGAGAGAACCACTGCACAGTACACTCGTTCTTTAGTCAGCAAACGGATATCACGCCTTCGCCATAAGTGACGCAGGTTGGCAAAAGCCAATCGAGCCTTTTGTATGCGAGCTGAGATTTCGTCAGTCAGCAGGCTATCGGCACTGACGAGACTCCCAAGATAAGTGAAGAGGTCTACACGTTCGACCACTTCACTCCCTATCCCTATTTCAGGTGCCGATGCAACCCAATCTCCTGAAAATTCAGACGAGGATAAGGTTATTTCTAGGAGCATGTCTATGATAAAATTAAACAAGAATGGAGAAAGTGGACATCCCTGACGGACACCAATTGAAGTGAAGAATTCCGGTCACAGTTCGCCGTAAGCTCTCACTCGACCAGTAGTTTTAGAGTAGAGAGCTTGTATGAGGTTAATGTACTTCTTTGGTATACCTTTCAGTGATAGACACTACCACAAAACCTCACGATCCACAGAGTCAAATGTCACCTTAAGGTCCAGGAAGACAACTACTGTCGGATGCCTAAATGTGTGTCTGTGTTCCAGGACCTGTCGTAGTGTGAAAATGTGGTCTATACATCTACGTCGAGTCTGGTCTTCACGAGTTTTCGTTAAGCGTCGAAGTATGATTGAGGCCGATATTTTAGATACTATATTAGTTAGACTTATTCCCCTGTGATTGTCGCAAGGAGACTTTTGTCCTTTCTTGTTGATTGGGACAATCAGTGATTGAGACCAGACCTTCTTACTCAAATTTGAAGATAAAATTCAAAAAGGTATAATTTAGTGAGATAAATTTGGATAGACAACGGTAGAAGTGTTGATGAATCCAAAAGATTATGATATGGGAGAACACAAAGATTAGAATTTATTTGAACGATAAAAACATATCATTTAGTGTGAATTACCGATTATAAAGATATAAATCTATTTAATGACATCATCCACAACAACCGACTGAGTGGGAGTACAAAATAGATTCCATCAGAGGAAGAAATGAGGAAGGAGAGCCGGAGGTGGATAGGAAACATATTGAAGAATGCACTCAACTGCATCACAAGGCAAATCCTCCTCACTTGGAACTCTGAAAATTAAAGGAAAGGCGGAAGACCAAAAACAAACTACGCCACAAAATGGAGACAGACATGAGAAGTGAATGAATAGTAGTTGAATTGATCTGAAAATAAATTTTCCGGAGATATTAAGTTGGTGAATGTTGGTTGATTGTTTATGCTGCATTAGGAGTAACAGACGTAAGTAAATTAACTACATTCCTTTACATAAAAAGTACCATATACAGTAGCATTTTAGTTAGGAATGTTAATTGAATTGAATTAAACATACTTTGATACACAAGTCAGACTAGGAAACCAGTAGGCTAGATGAATACTCAAAACTGAAAGACGGCCATTTCGTCCTAGTATGGGACGACTCCTCAGTAGTGCGCATCCACGACTCCTGCACAATCTTCACAAATTACATGTGTTCACTAGTGACTAGCTTCGTGAAGAATCTTCTGCGACTTCTAGTGGGAAGACGTGACCAGTGATGTTCAACCTGTTCGGTTGTAGACAGTAACTACTGAAGACAGTGTATGAGGTTGTGCAACTCCGTGAATTGATCAGGTTAGACATTAACACCGTTAGATACCGGCTCAGTGATCCAGAGGTTAGGCATTTGCGCATAAGACCGGAGGTACTGGGTTTGAATCCAGCGGGGTGTGGATGCGCACTGCCACTGATGAATCCTATACCAGGACGAAACGGCAGTCTTTCAGTGCTTCCAGGTTTCTAATTGTGTTGTCTATCATTGATCGATTGATGATTTTAAAAATGTGTACCTTAACAATCTTCACAACAACCCCGTAATGTACAAAGAGTAACGCTTTATATGAAGAATCACATATTTCTGCATTAAATGTCCCTTTTTCTTGATTAAAATTTAATTACAAATTATCCAGTGTGATTTTTATTTCAATGTGCTGTGAAATTCGAAATTAAAAAAAATAAAACAGGTACATTGTCATTAAATTTCACTTTATTGTTTGTTTTAAAACAAAATCTCTTTCTTTATCAATATTCAATGGTTTGTGGTCGATTCAAAGTTTTTCATTGGAAAAACAAGAAAAGTTGTATTCTTTTGAAATTAATTAACCGAGTAAAACAGAATCATTTTATTTCTTCAATGTATTCATATTCATAAAAGGTATATATGTCTCTGTGTGTGTGTGCTCGTATGCGCGAACATGCATTCATCACTTTGTTTAAACAAAAAAAAATTCAAGCTGTTTTAATCGTAAATCTTGTTAGCGGTTCAATGTACAATTTTGTTTACATTATCAATAAATTTACTCATGGTTTTTTTTGTATATGTGTGGAAGATGTATGTGAAATGATGAAACCCAATGAAAAATAACATTGTCATCATTGTTTTTTATTAAAATTTCATAGTTTCACATTTTAAAGGAACTGAAAGTATTGTTAAACATTTTGGAGCTAAATAATGTCACCATTCATTTTATATTCATTGAAATCACAGGCTGACTACTTGGTCAAGGAGAGATTGTTCAGCTGTACGACTCAATGCTATGCCTACGCCAGCAAGACCCCGGGAAGCAGCATCAGGGCTACCGGATACACGAAGAGTAAATCGAGCTGCTTCTTTATTTTGACAAGGTGAAATCAGATTAATAATTTTACTAGGATACTGTATGCGCGTCCCCGAGAAGCAGCATACATCGATGGAGCGAGATTCTAAAGTCCTAGCTAAGGAAGCAAGTTGCCCTATTTGACATAATGTCCGTACATTAAAAGCCTCAACATGTAGTCTAGAACGAGGTTTCAAGAGACCAGGAATGACGTTTCGTGAACTCGCATGGTTCGCATTAGTGGTGCAGTGAGAAAAGGGAATGTGAGTAGAGTTAGTCGTGGAGAGAAGAGAGGTATGTGTGCATATAGGAAGGATTTGATTTCGACCAATTTGGTCTCTCGTGCTGTTACGGGTATGAGGGCGGTTGTCACTTCCCGGCTGCCCACACCGTGGAAGGTTGTTTCTTCAGAGATCTGAATAGGAAGACAGATTAGTGTTCGTCTTGGAGATCTGGGATCGTGACCACAGAGCCCAAGGGACAACTGCTTGAGGCCGGTCACGCACGACCTTTTTATGAAAGGTTTTTTGAGTATTAGCTCCGCTCTTGAAAACCCTTAGTGGGCACCCTTACCGACAGAGATAGAAATCCGTGAGGTGGGGTGAGATGTGACATTTTTAGGGTCGACCTTCTCCAACCATTCCTTCCTTGTGATGAGAAGGAAGCATCGCTGCGGATGCTGGTTGCCTTAGGGGAACACCTTACTGCTGTCACACCCCTCTGTAGTAGCCAGCAGTACGACTTCGCCCTCAGACCATGAGTAGCTGTTTTTAGTCTGATCGTTCTCTAATCGACCTGTCTGGCACGGTAGCACCTGCAGGAACATATTTTCCAGCCAGTATAGCTCGGTTGGGTCATGACGATAGGCAAGCCCGACCACCACGTCAAGGTAGCAGCTACGGTCGGGCTAACTAATTGGAAGCACTAAGGCAGCAGTTTTGTCCTAGTATGAGGAACATCGAAAGTGCTCATCCATGACTTTGCAAGCGCGAATCGACCACTGGATCTTCGTCGACCTCGCTTGCTAAAGCTTAACATTTCTTCCACTGTGCCAACATCTAGTCCACGACATTACGCAATCATCATTCGTAGGACGAAAGAATAGTTCAATGCTTTTAGGTTTATAATGGCGGTCTAAAATTAGTTAGTACATAGTTTCATCCTCTTTGAAATATGTAGTAGAACCACCACAGTGTCTTGTGACCAAGAAATAGATGTTCAGGAAATATGCAATTTAAGAACTTCCACCTTTGATTCGAAAGATTTCGGACTAAGTTCACGCAAATCTAAGATACATTCTTTTTGAATTTCAGTCATTGTTAGTATTTGCTACTTGTAGTCTGAAAGAAAGCTAGGAGCATCCAAAACCAAATATGACACAAATCCATGAAGTCAGTGACAGATGGACTGAATTATGTCGGTACGTTTAGACTACCTGGTTTGGGTAGTTTGAGACGAAAGTCACCAATGGTTAGAGACCTAGAATGACACGGCTCAAGACCATTCAACCCTGTCCGGTGTTGTCAGTAACAATAGAAGATGAATGGGTGAGGCCACGCAAAATCTCTAGATTAACTGAAGTTAAACATTAACACTTTCAGATGCCGGCCTAGTGGTGGTAAGGCATTAGCACGCAAGATCGACAGTCATGAATGCACAATGCCACATGCTATGACGAAAAAACCAGCCAGGGCTTCCAAGTTTCTAGTGGCCGTCTAACATTGATTGATTTATGTTCTCAGCGTGCATAACAATCAAACCTAGATTGTTTGTCTTTTCGAAAAATGTTGTGAAGAAAAATTAGTTACTTATGAGTAATATGAGAAATCTGTTGTGACATAAGTAATGTGCAGTATAACTAAGTCAGTTTGCGTATACTTCTACTATTTATCTCATTAGTAGAATATTTTAATCAATAAAAGTTACTATCTAACATTATAAAGCAGACGATATCTGAATCTATTATCTTTCAGTTGCGATTGTTAGTTAGATAGCCTTAATCTCTTGTATACGTGTTATTACGAGCTGATAGCAGTTTACATTTTACAATCATCTCGTATTATCAGGTTTATTCATTACTTTTATCGAGAAGCTTCCTTTGAACCCTTTAAATTATTATCGCACGATTTACTGTTCGTATTTTATTGACAGTTTATTTGGCTTTCTATGTATATATCTGAAATATAGTAACGAATCTTGGATTAGTGGCCTTTAGTCTTTTGTTCTTTATCTGTGTTCGGCGCAGATTAGTAGTGGACTAACTCACCAAGTGTCTCTGTGTTATAGGTCAGCATAAGGATAGCTTAAACCACCGAACACTGAAATGGTCGAGACCAAAGCTAAGTTGTCTGTATAATCATAGCTTATATCAGTCAGTCAGTTGATCATGTGTGTCACACTGTGTTAGGATATTCATTGAATATCGTAAGAGAATTACTGGCCAGTTCCTATTGATTAATTCCTACTGGTCAATTTTATGGTCGTCCTAGATATCAATGTCACGTGCTCCAATGTTGCTGCCTATTGGTCGTCTCAACCATCAGTGTCACAGACTCCGATGCTGTTTCCTATTCGAGCTAAATACATAAATACGCATTATCTGTAACGCTGTATGACCAGGACCCGGATCCGTAGTCCGGGATCCTGATTCTCTTCTGGATTCGGACCTCGTACTTCTCTATGCTTGTAGAATACAGGTTCTACTTCATATCAAGCCTTCTTATTTTTACTCAATATGGGGGTTGGGATAATCGGATTTGAGTCGCATGTCGTGTCACCGGATCCTCGCTCTCGTTTTTCGAATAAGGTAAACTCGTAATAATTCATGCATATCAAGTTGACGTGTTTGCGTGCAGGCGTAACACATTGGTGTAGTATACTGATGTCATGTATTTATTCTGCCTACCTTCACTTCCTTCTACAATATTCCTAGTCAATCCAATATTACACATCAAAGTTACTGATCGTGGATCATGTCCCAAAAGCCGTAATAAATGAAGATTCTCAGTTGTACGCATTTTATATTTAATCAATAACCACACTGATGTATGAAATAAAATTCGTAGATGCATTCGCCTATCTAAATATCTGATTTCGGCCATTTCATTCAATTTCTCCCATTCAGCAATTACCATCATAGGATATGACATAAGATTGAATCGATCCAATTCGTTGGAGCTATAGTAGATACAGTTATGAATGATTGTCATGATGATGTGTTAAACAGGAAATGCTTGATTCAAAAGCAAACATAAAATATGAGGCGATATTCTAAGGAAGGAAATTAACCTGCTATAACACTGATTATTGGTCGAGCATAATTACTGAATCTCGACACCGACTTTTTATATATAATGTACCAAGCTACTAAAATGATATTTAAGTAGATAGTCAAATCTACTGAAAATTTTGTAACTTGCAAAAAGAATCAGACAGATGACATTGGCCCTATAAATTTATAGACTTACTAAGAAGCATGAGAGTTCAATGAAAATAACTCAGATTTTAAGCCAGTGGTGATACTTACTTATAAGGCATTCCTTACCAATAAAAATTTTTAACTGAAAGAAATTCATCCATGTTGCGGCTTCTAAATTAAATATCTTTTATGAAATACTTTCCTTGTTCATTCATTTCTTGATTATACGACCATCCCATGTACTGTTTTTCTTTACAGCGGTACCATATAGAATGGCAGGTCAATTGAAGAAGTAGTGAGTTTTTATCAGTTGAGGTGGTTGAGACATGTGTTACATATAACCGACCATCGACTGCCTCGACGGGCTATGATACCTGGTGTAGGGGATAGGCCGGAAGAAAGCTAGCGGCGGCCAGACTAAAACGTGTCACAAATCCATGAAGTCACTGACAAGTGGACTGAGTCATGTTAGTAGATGTAGGCTATCTGGTTGGGGTCCGCAAGACGTAGATCACCAATGGTTACATCCCTCGAAGTACATGGCATCCATTCTTTGAGTTCTCTCAAATCCACTACGTTTGTCTCTCTACACTTATCTCACTGAATTATACTTCTTCAGTATTATCTTCAAATCCTAATCTTCTCCATTAACAGTAATTCTTCTACTATACCTACAACTATGGGATTTGAATTGACAATTGCTTCTCTGAGCTAATGTGGTATGTCAGCATGAACTGATGTACTTAAGTACGAAGTTGCGCAACTCCTTGAATTGATCGAAGTCAGACATTAACACCGTTAGATACCGTCTCAATGTTCCAGAGTTTAGGAGTTCGTGCGCGAGACCGAACGTCCTGGGTTTGAATCATGCAAGGTGCAGGAGTTGTGGATGTGCACTGTCACCGATGAGTCCCATACCAGGATGAAATGGCCGCCCACTATTTACAGGTTTCTAATTGTGTGGTCTAACATTGATCGGTTCATGGGTTCAAAATGTGTAACTTAACAATCTTCACAACCCCATAATATAATGATATACATTAATTTCTTATATGTAACAGCTAATTCCTAACTTTCTATTGTGTTCTGCGTGACTGTTATCGTAAGTCTAAAACTTTTTGGCTTAGTTCATTGAAGTAGATGATATTTCAGAGTAAAGACTTAGGTGACTTACAGGTCGACTAACTTCATCGAATTAGGTGTAGCGGAGTTCACACCTATAACGTTGATGTAACCCATGTGATTTAATCACAAAAGTCTATAGAATTTCACTCAGACTACAGTTTGCTTACGTTGCATTTGATTGAACACTTTCATCAACTTGACTGTATCGTTATAATTTTATTGTTACGTTTGTATGAACAGGTATGCTTGAGCGATGCTTACCGTCAATGCACATATTCATTCTACTAACTGAAATAATTCAATGACGCAGTCATTTCCTTATATAGATGTACACTTTAATCCTATTCATTCGCTACTTAGCACTCGCATATCTTATTCTGCCTGCGATTTATCGATCAGCTTTTTGCAGTAATACACATCATCAACACTTCGCGTTCTTCTTCTGAATCGTATACACTGTTCGGGGTGATATCCAGTAAAACGGTTATCAAGACGAGCAGTATCGAATATCCACCGTCACAAGTCATCGGTTCCCAGATAATCCTACAAACCGAAACTGTAGACAGTCAATCAGTTACAACGTAAAACTTCATACGTACGTACATCAATTGATGTTGTCATACCGCATTAGCACAGATAAGCAACTGTCAATTTAAATCCCATAGTGGTAGCGATAGCAGAAGTATTAGCGGTAATGGAGACGATCAGGGTTCGAAGATATTATTCAAGAAGTATAATTCAGTGAGATAACTTTAGAACGAGGAAGATAGATACGATGAAGAATTCACAAGGTCAGAATTTGAGAGAACACAAAGAGTAGATGCACATGCGCTATGGAAAACACTTTTGAGTCATGTCATTCAAGTGGTCTCTAAGCACTGGTAATTTTCGTCTAGCGGACCTCAACCATGTAATGTTGGGGATGTTACATCCCCAGAACTCGCTTGATAAATATCTTTCTCTTGGATTTATCTCATGCACCGAACGGTTGACCTTGAGATCACGTTTCCCACCAGTGAAATCCTTGGCTGTGATTGGTTACTGTGTCGTTTAAGTGTTCTATTTTTGTGACTGTCCCAATAACGTCTCTATAGAGTATAAATAATCGCAATTTGAGTGCTTGGATTTATTGTATGATGGCTTGGCGTTTGTAGAATACAATTTCTACGCTATATCAAGACTTCTTAACTGATTTAATGTGGTCAATGGATCACATTAGCCTACCGGGACGCTGGTTCATTGTTTTGTTCTCGTTATTCGACTAAGGTGAACTCGTAATAGTTTAAGTATACCTAGAGACGAGCGCGACAATTATGACAAGAACATTCTGATTTCTCTTTTTTTCTCTCTAAACAACATTAAAAATCACTTTCTCTTTCTTTCTATTATGCCTGCACGCAAACACGTCAACTTGATATGCTTGAACTATGACGAGTTTACCTTAGTCGTAAAACGAGAGCGAGGATCCGGTGACACGACATGCTAATCAAATCCGATTATCTCAACCCCCATATTGAGTACAAATAAGAAGACTTGAAATTGAAGTAGAACCTGTATTCACCAAACATCCAGAAAGTACAAGGTCCGAGTCTAGAAGAGAATCAGGATCCCAGACTAGGGATCTGAGACCGGATCCTGGTCATAAAACGTTACACACAATGCGTATTTATACATTTTAGTCGAATGAGAAACAGCATCGAAGTCTGTGACATTGACAGTGATGACAACCAATAAGAAACAACATTAGAGCACGTGACATTGATATCTAGGACGACTATAAAATTGACCAGTAGGAATGAACCGATAGGAATTGACCAATAATAATTCTCTTACGATATTGAATGAATATCCTAACACTTTCTTCATATCAATTCATTATTTTTTTTAAAAAAAACACATGAACAGAAGTAACACCACTTTAGAGTCATGTACAAAGAGACAAAATAAAAAATATCATAAAATAACAGCTACTTAGTTACTTTCTTTTTACATTTACAAAAACAAACAAATCACAAGGACAAGAGTAAAAACAATCACGACAACGATAACATCAGTAATGTAGAGTAGTGAAAATCGCTTTCCGATATGAATAAGAAAACACAAAGTATACATACTTATGTACATAATATCCTCCTATTAGACACTGTGTTTTGTACAAATCAAAGCATTGATCTGAAAATATTGACAATCATTTTGTGGATGAAAAAAAAACAATGTGTGTGTGTGTTTTAATCGTTTATAAGCGGTTCTCATCCTTTCTTTTAAAAATGATTCATTATTCTACCACGTGAACGTCTACCGCCAGCACCGCCAGCCCCTCTTCCAGCACTGAACGTTCTGTGAGGACGACCACCGCCGCCTCCTCTACGTCCTCCGCCACCTCTACTCGATTGATATGGTCGATTTGGCAATAATCCATAACCAGGGGAATAATCCATTTCATCTGATTGGTTGACATTGGTAGTATAATCATCAATTTGTGAGTTTGGTAAACAATAAGGTTTTATTCGGTCTAATGGCGCAGGTGGTACCATATCTATTGTTATCTGAATGAATATACAAAAAACACAAACAATATTGATTATTTTTCAACTTGTGAAAACATGATAATAGTAATAATAATGATCAATGATTAATGCCTGGACAAAATGGAACTGAGTTAATTAGTTATGATTTGTGATGTAGGAATAGGTTGGAACAAAGCTAGGAGCGGCCGAACCAAAAAAATGGCACAAATCCATGAAGTCAGTGACAGGTGGACTGAGTCATGTCGGTAGGTGTAGACTACCTGGTTGGGGTCAGTGAGACTAAAGTAACCTATGGTTAGAGACCTTGAAAGACAGGGCTCGAAATCGTTTGTAATGGCTCAGGTGCATCCATTCTTCGTCTTCTCTGAAATTGTAAGCTTCGGAGTTCTACATCACCTTAATCTTTTTTCTTTTAACTTTATTTCACTACATTCTACTTCTTGGATAATATCATTGAACCCTAAAATTTCCGTTTGCTACTAATGCTTCTACTACCTCAACTGCCATGGGATTTGAATCAACAACTTCGTCTCTCTTTGCTACGGTGGTATGGCAACCTGAATTGATGTACTTACGTACCCTGTTCTACATTGTAGCTGACTGATTGAAATAAGTATTCTCTTCAGTTTCTGCAATATTATACTTACAAGAACCCCAATTTGTGCAATGACGGCAACAAGAAGCCGTATACGGTTTAATAGATCAATTCATTTCATGCACTGATTTAAACAGATAGAAGACGCGAGGACGAAAAGCTTATAAGCAAAGTGGAGAAGGCCAGCGAGCCAACTCAACACTCGTAATATGATTACTCTTTCACTTCATGTTATAATTAATTCTCTCTTATTACAACCCAGCTATTTTCCTAATGCTTAGTATTCTGGGACACCAATCCACACGACGAGTCCCCAAATCAGAGCACGGTTGAACAGGGTAGAGATTATATCCTAAATAACAAGGTTAAATGGAAGTAAGAAGCGAAGGTGAAGTAGGACCAACGTTAGTATCTTTATAGTTTTTACGCCAGAAGCTTCTAGAATATTTTACAAGTATCGATTAACGTTTATTGGACAGACGTTTCGCGAACTCGCGTTGTTTGCATTGGCGGTGCAATGAGCTGAAGGAATATGACTAGAGTTAGTCGTAGAGATAAGAGAGATATTAGGGGGTGTAAGAAGGATTCGATTTCGACCAATTTGCTCTCGTGTGCTGTTACAGGTATGAGGGCGATTGTCACTCGCCAGCAACCCACACCGTGGAAGCTTGTTTCTTGAAGAACCTGAAAAGGAAGATAGATTAGTGTTGGTCTTAGAGACCTGGGCGCGTGACCGCAGAGTCCAAGGGACAACTGCTTAAGGCCGATCAAACACGGCCTTTTGATGAAAGGTTTTTTGAGTATTGGCTCCGCTCTTGAAAACCCTTAGTGGGCAGTCCTTACCGCCGGAGACGGAAATCCGTGAGGTAGGCTGAGGTGTGACATTTTTAGGGTCGACCTTTTCTAACCCTTCCTTCCTTGTGATGAGAAGGTAGCATCGCTGCAGATGCTGGTTGTCCGAGGGAAACACCTAACTGCTGTCACACCCCTCTGCAGTAGTCAGCAGTACGACTTCGCCCTCAGACCTTGATTGGACACGAAGAGTCAATCAATGTGCAGCAACGCTATCATGCTTTAATCCAATCTCTGTTCTGCTAACACGTCCAATAAAAACAACCAAGTTTATGAACAAATGTTTGATAAAAAATCAAAAACTAACAACTGAATAATAAAACAACACTCGGTTAATTGAGACGAACCAGCGCTTACTTTTTCTTTATTCAATGTTCTAATCAAATTAATGGGTACAATCTCTTCTTCATCAATCGTTAATTGAGGATTACTCTTTTGCTGACGATGATATACAACCAATACAACTTTCTCTTTACAATTACCAACATCATCATTAACATGCACACCGTTATGAAGATTGCGCTGTCTAGGAAAATGACCAATCAATTGTGCTTCAACATAATCACCTGATATATTTTGTGCTAGAATAGGACAACCAATTGGTAGAATACATGTTTTCGATATAATATTCGATGTAGACGATGTTAATGTTGGTGGTGGTGTCATGGATTTGGTTGAGTCTGCAACAACAATTAAATCATCTAAACGAGTTAATCCCATTGATGGACGTACTACTAGTGAAGCATTATTATTAGTAGTAGTAGTATTATGCATAGGTTCAATGGATGAATGAAACTTGAAGTGTAGAGAAAAAAAGAAATCGAAACAAAACAGAGACATTATTAGTATACAATAAACGGAATAAATTGATCAGAAAGGAAAACGAGTTAGCAGACAGATACAACACAGAACTTCGTACGTATGCACATTAGTTCCGGTTGTCATACTGTGGTGCGAGCTACTTATAAGTAGTATATGACGTGAGTGTCAACGTAATGTCTGGCAGCAGAAGATAGGGGAAGATCAAGAAAGGAAGAGTTAGAACATAATGGAATTTGTGTGAAACGCATGAATAGTGACAATCGATTGATGTTTTGCAACAGGAACAGTCCAGTTCCATAGGATGAACTGATCTTTTGCAAATGAACAATTTACGATATGGTTTTCCGATTTTACTGAGTAACTCTGTAATTTTCGTTAAATACAATCCGGGTGCTCCAGGTGTGTTCTCGTTCACTACAATACCATATCAGCAGAGAGACGTGACTGTCAGTTCAAATCTAATAGTGGTAGAGATAGTAGAAGTATTAACAAGCAGTAATTGAGAAGATTAGGGCATAATTCAGTGAGATGAAGTTAGAAAGAGAAGGATAGAGATGATGAGAAATTCAGAAGGTTAGAATTTGGGAGAACACAAAAAAAGACGAGTTAGCATACCGACATTGGTGGATTTGAATTGACAATTGCATTTTAGTGCTATTGTGCTATAGTTACTTCAACTGGTTTACGTACAAACGAAGTTCTACGTTGCAGCTAACTGACTGACTAGGTATTCATGCGTAAAACCTAGGGTCTTGTGTTCGATTCCTGCGAGTAACAGGAGTTGTGCCAAGACGAAATGACAGTCATTCAGTGCTTCCATGTTTCTAATAATAATGGATTTATGGTTTCAATCAAAAACAAAGTCAAATTTAGAAGTGATCACGTTACAAGGATAATTTTCAGGCAGAGCTTTAGAGGTTTGTGTGTTTACACATTTGAAATTATCAATCAATCATTGTTAGTCAGTCAGATGCAACGTAGAACTTCGTACGTAAGTACATCAGTTCATGTTGCCATACCACATCAGCACAGAGATGTAATTGTCAATTCAAATTCAATAGTAGAGGTAGTAAAGATATTAGAAGTAATCGGAGAGGTTAGGATTAGAAGATATTATTCAAGAAGTATGATTCAATGAGAAACGTTTACAAAGTCAAAACGAGAGGAGTTGAATAATCCAGAAGATTAGAATTTGAGAGAACACACAGAATAAATGCACCTGAGCCATTGCGAACGATTTTGAGCCATGTCATTCAAGGTCTCTAACCATCGATTATTATCATCTCGCGGACCCCAACCAGGTAGTCGACAATTACCGACATGGCTAAGTCCACTCGTCAATGACTTCATGGATTTCTGCCATGTTTTGGTTTGGCCGCCTCTAGCTTTCTTCCAACCTATTCCTACAGTACAAAACAAAGCTCGTCGAGGCAGTCGGTGGTTAGCCATACGCAACACATGTCCCAAAAATCTCAACTGATGAAGTTTCACCACTTCATCTATTGATTTGCCATCCCTACCTAGAACTCGTTTCCTAACGACAGCATTGCTTATACGGTTGTCCCAATGATACACGAGCAATGCTTCGGAGACATCGATGATCGAAGACTAGTAACCTACGGAAGTCCTCTACTCTTAACGGCCAAGTCTCGCATCCGTACAGTAGGACGGAGCGTACTATGCTGCACAGTACACTCGTCCTTTAGTCGTTATATATATATATATATATATATATATATATATATATATACATAGTGAAGGTCACTCCTTACAAATATCTATTATTTAGACGAACTTAATTCTCACTTTCGCTGTTTATAAAACAATCTCTATTAACTGGGTGTGAATTTACTCTATTTCATTGATAATAATCAGTACAATTACATATTTGACAGAAATATGCGTGGAAATATTTGAAGACACAGTGTATACACAAAATATTGGACATGGACAGTGCATAAAACTACGCCCTTTTTATTTAAATGTTAAGTAAAAATTGTGTTGAGATGGAAGAAGATTAGAACATGATATGGTTGACATTTTAGTGATTAAATTAAGGAACTTGGAATACATTTGTATAATATAAATTCAGATCAATATCCTTAACTAACCAATAGTGTTTTAATAGAACAGTGAGAAGGGACTAATTGTTTTAAATAACCAATAGTGGCCTAATGGGCGAGACTATGAAGAGAAGACCCCTAATAAACTTGAGAGGTTTCAGATAGTCAAAAAAATACTTTAACATAGTTAAGAAACTTGTGCACGTTAGACAAAGGCCTTGTGATTCAGAAATTGCAATGAGTACGGTACAGAAATTCATCCATATAACTCCAAAACAGTCGACCTCTGAAGCTCTTTGAGCTAAGACTGTATGGCTTCTATGTTGTTTGTGTACACTCCCGTGATGACATTTACGAAATATCTCTTGTGAGCAATGACACGATGAACGTATACAAGCTTAGATTACCATCTATACACCTTCCAGTTGTCCATGTATATTACGGTACCTGGATACACATACTACTATAGGGTTAATATCACTGTTGAAGCCGGTCAGTTTCGTACTTCCTGAAAATGTCATTTTTGCATCAAACTATCATCAATATCGAAGACATGCTACCTTTGCTCTATCAGCTGCTACTTACCCAATATTCTCTTACGCATCTTCCTCTATTCAATTTTGCTTTCCAAACAACCGTCTCATCGACTGCTACAATACTTAAATTCATTCAAACGACTGCTTCAACCCCCCTTATCTTTAATGCACCTTACAGTACTCATATGCCAGTGAATTGCAGAAGCTTCAGTAACATTTCCAAATGCAGCAGAAAATTTAACTAGTGCCCTCCATTAACCATGTTTGTAACAAAAAGCATCATCTGTCTTAATGCTGATAATCAACATTGGACAAACATAGTCCTCATTCTTGCAGAGTTCTTTCACCATCTCATATTTTACATAGAAATACACTGTCCATGGTGATTCGTGATTGTATAACTTCAAGTATTAAAATACGCGTTTAAGCCCAGTTAGCCAGTTTTAAAAACATAAAAGGAATTCAGGTGTATTGAATGAAAGTGGTTCAACCCCAATGGAATAATTGATTTATTTACGAAAGATAGTTTACTAGCAAAATGTGTACCTTTTATCTTCATAAGTGCATTTACAAACTAAGCAGATTATTGGCTGTCTTTTTTTCACATCTGTTTCTAGTCTTGAATCTATTTTGTTCGCAATATGCATACGCATCCGACACTAATCTGTTCAGCAGTAAATTCTGGGCTACACTTCATTTCATACTACTTACAAGCTAGCTTGCAAGTAGTATTGTGTACCACTCGCACATAGATCTAAACAAAGTGTAGATAATACACAGACCCTTATAAACACTTGAGTTTATGAACAATTGATTTGGAAGGACGTTTCGATTAACTTGTTTAACAAACAGAGTCATTTCATTTGGCAAAAACTTGTCTATACCTTTGTACATTGAAATCATGAATAAATCGTTGTTAGACCAACAGTAGAAACCTCGAGGTACTGGACGGCCGTTTCGTCCTCGTATGGCATTCATCGACAGTGCTCAACCACGACTCCTGATATGTGCATGATTCGAATCAAGGACTTTCGGTCTAGCTTGCGAACGTCTTACCTTTGAACCGCTCAGCCAGCATCCAACGGTGTAAATGTCCAACTCTAATCAATCTAACGATTTTGCTCAGCCGCATCCAACTGTCTTCAGCGAACTGAGTTGAACGCCACTTGTCACATCTTCTAACTAGACCTCCGAGAATTACCTCATGAAGCTAGTAACTAGTGAGAAAATTTCTTGATTTCGCTCTTCGGCACTCGCATATCATTTCACTTTTACTTCGTATGCCTGTAATTTTGTAATCTGTTTGTTGCAGTAACAAACATCATCAACGAATTGTATAAACCGTTTGGCGTTGATCTAGTAAAACAGTTATATCATGACGAGCATTAAATTTTAAAAGGAGTTTAGATATTCGATCGAATATATTTATATATTCACACACCGATCGTCATCACAGATACATTTTGATGCAACAAACTTACTTGATCATATCGTTGATGACCGCGATGACCACGATCATGATAGCCTCGATTAGTGGTAGTAATACGACGACTTGGATTACTATCATGTGAACGAATGCCACGTGATGAATTATTTGGATAATACGTTTTACTACTATTAATATTGTTAGTAGTATGATCACCATCTGCTTCAATATGTAAGATGGATGTAGACGCTTTGCTCAGTAAATAATCAATAGTTGCTTGATAATTATAACGATGCATTTTTAATGCGCTATTCGCTAGCTGAAATGGATAACCTAATGATAATAATTTTGATAAAGATTCATCATATTCCAATGATTTTTTTGATTGAATTTCATAAAATCTAAAAGAAATTATGTAAAAATTAATAGTCATAGTAACTCAACAATCCAAAACAAACTTAAAATGCAAACAAAATCTGCATTACAGGGTTGTGAAGATTGTTAAGTTACACATTTTACGAAACCATGAATCGATCAATGGTAGAAGAACACCATTAGAAACCTGGAAGCACTGGACAATGGCCGTTTCGTCCTGGTATGGGACTCATCAGTGGCAGTGAGCATCCACGACTCCTGCACTTTGCAGGATTTGAACCCAGGACCTTCGGTATTGTGCGCGAACGCCTAACCCTCGGACCACTGAGCCGATATCTAACGGTGTTAATGTCTAACTTGATCAATTCACGGAGTTGCGCAACCTCATACTTAGTCTTCGGTAGTTACTGTCTACACCCGAACAGGTTGAACAAAATCTGTTCTAGTGAGAGGTTGTGACCAGGAGCGTTTAACTCAGTTTGAATGTGAAGCGATGCTCACGATGAGTGAGATTGAGGAAGACTATTAGTTGATCGAAGATAGACATTAACATTGTCGCTGAATGCCGACCGAGTGGTCTGAAGGTGAGTTGCAGGAATCGTGGACGTGCACTGCTGATGAGTCCCACAGGACGAGACTGCCATCTTTCAGTACTTCCAGGTTTCTAATGGTGATCTAATACTGATCGATACATCATTTCAAAAAGTAACTCAACAATCTCCAGAACCCCATAATGCAGATTGATAAACAAACACGCTTCAGCCTTCTGAATTTCGCGGAAGTCGTTGACATCAGTCGCCTGAAACACCAGAATAAGACCTCGTTCAATGAAATTATAGATTTATCTAACCGTAACATTGATTAGTAAAGAACTGTTGAGGTTCAATAAAAACTTCCAATCTAGGTAAGTTCACTGGATCATTATTGTAAACAGTAACAACGTGTCCAATCAATTCAGACTTTCTGTCAACATGTTCTACATTTGTTGTACTCATGAGTCGACTATTGGTGCGTTTGGTAAAGAATATTTAAAGCATCGCTTGGATGAGGCGCATCAACTCAGTGGTACGTTACAATTTTTTTCCAGTCATCAATAAACAGCCAAGCTCTAGTATTCTGTAGGATGTTGGAGCTGTTGTTTTGCGTTTGAAATACAGATGAGTGCTTACCATCATAAAACACCATTCTTCCGTTCAAATAATTACATAATCAGGTATTTTGATTTCAACTGTCCCCATATTAGTAGTCTTATTTTAGCTCTTTTCCGTTTTATACTGATTTTGAGCCATTTTGTTCAAGGTCTCTAACCATTGGTGACTTTCGTCTCGCGGACTCCAACCAGGTAGCCTACATCTACCAACATGACTCAGTCCACTTGTCAGTGACTATATGGATTTCTGCCATGTTTTGGTTTGGCCGCACCTAGCTTTCTTCCAACCTACTCCTACACCACAAAACATAGCTCGTCGAGGCAGTCGGTGGTTAGCCATACGTAACACATGTCGCAACCATCTCAACTGATGAAGTTTCACTAATTCATCTATTGATCTGCCATCCTTACCTAGTACTCGTTTCCTAACGACAGGATTGCTCACTCGGTTGTCCCATGATACACGAGCAATGTTTCGAATACATCTATAATCAAATACTAATAACCTACAGATGTCCTCTACTCTTAACGGCCATGTTTCGCATCCATATAATAAGACAGAGCAAACAGCTGTGCAGTACACAAACGGGTAATCTCGTCTACGCCATAAGTGACAAAGGTTTGCAAAAGCCAATCAAGCCTTCTTTATCCGTACTGAGATTAACAGTAATACTTATAATCACGTATTATCTATCAAAAAATTAATTCATTGACTTACTTAGATAAACCAGGTTGAAAACGACGTGATTTTTGATGTGTGAAAATTCTTTGTTGATCATTTGTAGTATGATTAACAGAGTTGTTAATCGATTCCTGATGATGATTATTATTATTATGATTCGTGGATAGCTTCAATTCAGCTAAAACTTCTTTACGATGTTCATTGAATTGTGTTTGCAGTTCACTTTCTTCTTGATCATCACTACGATTATTTGTCATCATTTGAAATGAATCAAATTTCACTAAAAAAAGGTAGAAACGTACATATATACAAACAGAAGAATATATTTTTAAATCATACGAATGAGAATGTAGAGAATTGTATTCTCTTTTGCCCCCCCCCCCCACACTCGAAATACTCTCATACGGAGGCACAAATCCGTGGACTGAGTCACGTTGGTAGATGTAGGCTACCTGGTTAGGGTCCGCGAGACGTAAATCACCAATGGTTAGAGACGTTGAATAACATGGCACAGGTGCATCCACTCTCTGTTTTCTCAAATCCTATACGTTTGTCTTTCTAAACTTATCTCACTGAATTATACTTCTTGAATATTATCTTCAAATCCGAATCTTCTCCATTACTGCTAATTCTTCTACTATCTCTACCATTAATGGGATTTGAATTGACAATTGAGTCTCTGTGCTAATGCGGTATGGCAACATGAACTGATGTAATTACGTACGAAGTTCTATGTTGCAACTGATTAACTAACTGACTTATACGGAGGCGCGTATATAGCTTCCTAACACGAAAGTTGTATACGTATCGCTTTTTCACGTGACAGAGATATTGTTTGCAAAATCGGGAAGACAAAAGCGAATGCCCGACATGGGCTTAAACCAAATTAGTGAGTATGGAAGATTTGCAATCTTGGAATACTCTAATTACAAACCAGTTGTCTACTTTGACTTCAGAATCCTGATAGTCATCGACGAACATAGAACAGCAACTCCTGACATTGTTCCATTGTTTTGTGAACTAAGCAACTGAATTAAAGGCTCGATAAGTGACACAGCAGAAGAAAATCATCTGGTTCGACTAGGGTACGCGGACAGTAGTATCGTAGCCTTTACACACACACATATTCAGTGATTTGTATGGGACACGAATATTTAGGTGCTCTAATGTATCAATTTTATAGTAAATTTTAAGTAATTCCATGAGTACCGATAAAAGTAAATTATGAAAATAATTAATGTGTACATTTGGATTATGACTATGATCAGTAAAATAATTATTATGCAGTTAATCCTAGAATTTATCGATTAAAAATACCAAGTGATATTTATTAAAAAAGTTTCTGAATGACGTGTTCAATGATTACCTGAATTGAACTATTATAACTATTAGGAGACTCCTAACGACTACACAGACAGGGGTCACACGCAGGATCTTTAACCTTGCATGAAACCACACAACTTACAAACTACAGAGTAGGTATCACACAGTATACATGTCTAGAGCTTCGATTCATTCACGATACTGCATGAACATCAATTGTCTATGGTGGGTAACTTTGTCACACAAGTGAAATGACTGAACTACAACGATCGACTGGTTCTTATTATTAGGATTCTAAGAATTTCGTTTCGATTTGGTCGACACTTCAGCCTGTATACAGAGCTAACATATTGACGGAAAAAAAATTAATTATCTTTTATTAGTGAATCATGAACTGTGTAGATTAATTAATCTTCATCTACGAACCCTAGAGACATACATGTATGTTTACAAATATATGAATAAGTGAACTGACAAATGCAACGGGATGTTATGTAATTAATGACAATTGAATGTTAAACTATAATAATTGTACAGTGAATAGAAAACACTATTTGAACTCGGTCTACTCACAAACACAATGAAGTATTGAAATGTCATCAGTCGAGGTTGCTGGGATATGTGTTACGTACGCCCCACCAACGAATGCCTCGTCGAACTATGTGTTGTGATGTAGGGCTGGGTTGGAAGAAAGTTAGGGGCCGCCAGACCAAAACATGACAGAAATCCTTGAAATCACTGACAAGTGGACTGAAACATGTAGTCAAGTCAAGTATAGACTACCTGGTTGGGGTCTGCGAGATGATAGTAATCGATAGTCAAAGACATAGAATGATATGCCTTAGAATCCTTAACTCTGGCGCAGGTACATCCATTCATCTTTCGCTTTTTTTAACTGAGTTATACTTCTTGAATAATAATGTTTTAGGATGTACATACGTACAAAGTTCTACGCTGTAACTGAGTGACTCAAACACACAAACAATCATGCTTATATTCAATGTATGACACACGCACACACACACCTACTTTGATTACGCTCTCGATCGGATCGTAATTGATTTAAAAATTCTCCTTCAGTTTGTATAAGACAAGAAGCTTCACGACTACCAAACGGTACAAACATTGGAGCTCCTTGACCGATGACACGATTTTCTGTTCCTTTAAGAAACTGACAATGGATAAACAAAACAGATAAAAAATAAAGGAAAATATGACGAAGTCATTATTATTTCGTAATGATTACGATGGTCTATCTGAAAACAATAGTGTTGTAGCCCGTTTGCATCAAGCTGTGCTGCATCTCTTGCTATCCTATGGCATATGTGTATATCGTATGCTATAATGCTGAACTGAGCTGAAGGTTTCCTATAAGACCAGAGGTTTGCTGTGAACATTGTAGATGGCTTAGCATTGCTTTAGCAAGTATTACTAACAGTTCATGAACAAAATTGTTTAGCAGAGTGACTGATTTAATCGATAATGGTGGTTGTTTTGCAACATTTCTGAGGGCCATTTTCACTGAGGTGCACATTGATTGACGCGATCATGGATCGGAAATAATCACTATATATGTGTACTCGTGTATCTAAGTGGTGTGAATGGTTCACATCTATGTGTCAGGGACCTGTTTGGTGGTTGTGACACGGAAGTGAGCCGAACTGTTTCGACTTCAAATGTTAACACGTGGGCAGCATCCTTGGTTCTCCCAAAAACCAATGTAAAATTGCTCATGAAAAATTATGGTTACATATTTTTGCAATTTCCAAGAGTAACCACCTCACAGAGTATCACTCGATAGTCGCCAATAGACTGTACAACACGTGAAGGCAGCACACATCATCGCCCTTAGTGGGCACCCTTACCCAAGGAGACGGAAATCCGTGAGGTAAAGTGAGGTGTGACATTTTTAGGGTCGACCTTTTCTAACCTTTCCTTCCTTGTGACAAGGCAGCATCGCTGCAGATGCTGGTTGTCCGAGGGAAACACCTTACTGCTGTCACAACCCCTCTGCAGTAGTCAGCAGTACGACTACGCCCTCAGACCTTGAGTAGCTGCTTTTAGTCTCATCGTTCTCCAACCGACCAGCCTGGCATGGTAGAACCTTCAGGGACATATGTTCCAGCCAGTATAGCTCGGCTGGGTCACCGATGGTGAGAGACCTTGAATGTCATGGCTCAGAATCGTTTGCAATGGTGCAGGTGCACCCACTCTTTGTGTTCTATGAAATTCTAAGCTTCTGCATTCCTCATAATCTCTATCTTTCTCCTTCTAAATTTATCTTACTGAATTATTCTTTTCGAATCAAATCTTAGTTCCCTGATCTTCTCCATTGCTGCTAATACTTCTATTATTGCTATCACTATTGGATTTGAACTGACAGTCACGTCTCTGTGCTGATGGGGCATGGCAACCTCAAATGATGTACTTACGTACGATGTTCTGCGTTGTATCTGTCTGTCTGTCTACCAAATCAATAAACAAACCAGCGAACACAGAGAACACAATATCCAAAATAATAATATTAATCATAACAGTTATAATAATATCAATTACCTTAGTCATATTCCAATCACGTATTAAATTGTTGACAGTACCACCGAGTACTTCAATATGCTTTTTTGATAATAATAAAAATCCCATCAATAATGGAATTGATCCGATTAAACGAAATTTTGTTCCAGGTGGAATATCAATACTGAAATATTTTTTTAGAAAAGAAATTACAAATACATTAACTTTAATCAGAAAAATAGGGTGTTATCAAAAGCCAGCGTGGAAAATACTACTCATAAGTGTTTAAAGTAGTATTAACAGTAGAAATTAAATTTTGATTTTTTCAAAAAGTGTATTTAGGATTAAATAGCTTGATAACGAAGAATTTTCTGCTGTATAATGTTTCTTACAGTTTTAAAAAAGTTTGCTTGTGTGTTTGTGATACATGAAAGAAATTCAGCTGAACAGAAAAATACATTATTTATGAGGCATGTGTCTAGAAGATCAATATATCAAGGATATTTATTGTGAGGCGTACAACTACTAGCTGTAAAGCTACGATTTTTGTCCATAAGGAGGAATGCTAATAATAGAGAGTAGCATTGTAACAGTGAGATAAGATTTCGACCTGATGAGACCGCATGCTCAACCACTGACTGCCTCGACGAGCTATGTTTTGTGGTGTAGGAGTAGGTTGAAAGAAAGCTAAGGGGGGGGGGGTAAACCTAAACATGGCACAAACCCACGAAGCCACTGACAACTGGACTAAGTCATGCTGGTAGATGTAGACTATCTGGTTGGAGTCTGTAAGACGAAAGTAAAGGCCTTGGACAACATGGCTCAAAATCGTTTGCAATGGTGCAGGCGCATCCACTCGTACGAAGTTCCGCCTTGTAACTGACTGACTGACAATTCTCTGTACACTGCTAACAGCCCGAGAATAAATCTGCACGACAACTTGAACACAAAATAAAATACGAGCAGAACCTTTTACTCAAGTCTGAGATCTGTACTGCGAGCCCATATGGCTTATCCCTAGCCTTCTGTTAAATTAACTAATCCATTCTCAATTAGTTATGGAGATGAATGTTTGTTGCACGTTGTAATCATCAATCAATCATTGTCAGACCACCGCTAACGCAAACAATTTTCAGCCATGTCATTATTCAAAGTCTCGAACCATCGATTATTATCAACTCACAGACCCCAACTAAGTAGTCTACACCTACCAGCATGGTTTAGTCTACTTGTCAGTGACTGATTGAATTTGTTCCATGTTTTGGTTTGGCCACTCCTGCACCCGACATAATCGCTTGCTGATGCAGTTGGAGGTTGGGCATACGTAACACATGTCCCACCAACCTCAACTGATGAAGTTTCAATACGTAATCTATTGATCTGCCATCCTTACCTTGTACCCGCATCCTAACAACAGCATCGCCTACTCGGTGGTCCCAGGATATACGAGCAAGTCCAGCGGGCTCAACATATTCGTACCCACACTATATATTAGTTCAAACCTCACAGACGATATCAATCCCTATAAGCATACCTTGATGGTGTAAACATAGAATTGAATCAAAATGTGAAAATATACATATATATAACCACCCTCAATTGAAAGTTTACTTTAAATCCGATTTATTTTGCATATCTAAACCAGATATTTGATTACGTCCATCAGTAAATGTAAATCGTAATAGACATGGTCCACGATGATCCGATGAATTGGTTAACATCAAATCTTCTGTTGCTTGTGGTATACTAATATTACGTAATCGAATAAGTTGAACAATTCGACCATTTGCTTCAAGCTATGCAATTATAGAGGTATGAAAAGAGAAAAATCGTTTTTTTTAAAATAAGAGATTAATAAAGCATATCAGTTGTACATGTCACAGATACAAATAGTCTATCAAGGATACAATCAGAAAAAAATATGCATGAATACTGATCTGTGATTTTGGTTCGTTTGAAAGTTATGCTTCCCTATTCTGGTCAGCGTTTTTTAAGCGAATCGATTTTCTACGAGATGTGGTGGGTCGGGAGCCCCCACATATGGGGAGGAAACTGGGAAAACTACTGAAGCCATCATCCAAAAGAAACAAGTGTTAGCTAACAGTTGTCTACGCAAAATACTTCGGATTCGTTGGTCAGACACTCCATGAGCAACAACGTAATGTGGCAGAGAATAAACCAGATTCCAGCACAGGAAGGAATCAGAAATGAGCGCGGGAAGTGGTTCGGGCACACATTGAGGGAATCACTCAATTGCATCACAAGATAAGCGCTCAATTTGGAATCCTCACGGCCGGAGGAAAAGAGAAAGACCAAAGAACACAGTACACCGCGAAATCGGAGACAGACATGAGAAGAATGAATAGTGATTGCACAGAACTGGAAAGGGAAACCCAGGATAGAATGGGTTGGAGAATGCTGGTCGGTAGCCTATGGTCTATTAGACATAACAGGCTAAAATAAGTAAGTAGAGTATTCTACTACCAATCAATGAGTAGTAAATTGATGCTCTGCTTCAATCAATGAGATTTGAGCAACCAGGTTGATAATAAAATGACTAGCTTTCTCATATCTGAAAAGTAATTCAAGCATAAGCGTATTTACACACAAGTCTGTTGAATATAAGTGATAGTTTGTCTTAACCTTCTGTTCAAATCCCATAATGGTAGGAATAGTAGAAGTATTAGCAGTAATGGAGAAGATTAGGGAGCGAATATATGATTCGCGAAGTATAATGCAGTGAGAATAATTTAAAAAGAGAAAGATAGAGATTATGAAGAATTCAGAGGGTTAGAATCAGAGAGAACACAAAGAGTGGATGCACCTGCGCCATTGCGAACGATTCTGAGCCATGTCATTCAAGGTCTCTAACAATTGGTGACTTTCGTCTCGCGGACCCCAACCAGGTAGCCTACATCTACCAACATGACTCAGTCCACTTGACAGTGATTTCATGGATTTCAAAAGATGTTTTGACCTGGCCACTCCTAGCTTTCTTTCAGCCTACTCGTACACCAAAACATAGCCCGTCGAGGCAGTCGGTGGTTAAGCATTCGTAATACAAGTCCTAACCTTCTAAACTGATGAAGATTCACCACTTCATCTATTGACCTGCCAACCTTACCTGACACCCGTTTCCAAATAATAGCATTGCTTACTCAGTTGTACAAGGATATACGAGCAACGCTTCGTAGACAAGAAATCTACGAATGTCCTCTACTCTCATCGGCCATGTTTCGCATCCACATAGTAGGACGAAGCAAACTGCCGCGCAGTACACTCGAGTCCTTTGGTTAGCAAACGAATATCCTGCCTGCGCTACAGGTAACGCAAAATGGCAACAGCCAATCGAGCTTTCTGTATCTGTGCTGAGATTTTGTCAGTCACCTGGCCATTAGCACTGATAAGACTCCCAGATGATTTGCACATAACACAATGCTGAAACATCAATCAAACGATTCAAACAACCAAATACAAATGAATTAAAATAATTACTCTGACAGTTTTTAAAAATATGATATGACTTAATTACAAAATAACAATCTCAGCTTGACTTACATGACTAGCTTTTCTTAAATCTCCTAACCATGGTGAACCATATTCACGAATATCCGACTTGATTGAATTGTAAAAGAGTAAAATTTAAGCGAATCATTCAATGAAAAGAGTGCAAAAAATAACAACAATAAGTAGTATGTATCGGTAAGCATAAAAAAATTAAAAAGAATTTACTTCTTTAACATATAATCTAATCGATAATACGATGATAGCAACACATTTTGTATTGAATAAGATTTTTCACTGGTATGCTCAGTCATTATAATATGAGATTAGGAAAATAGAACTGCATCACTTATCTCCAGTCTTATCAATCATGATGGCTTTGCGTGTGGAGAAATCTTGTTACGGATGCAGAAAGCTCGATTACGTTTTATCGACTTGCATCATTTATGATGAAGGCGAGATATACTTCTGTCAAACAAAGGACGAGTCTACTAAGCAACGATGCGCTCTGTCCTACTATGGGAATGTGAAACATGGCCAATAAGAATAAAAGTGTTATGCTCATCTCTAGGTATGCTTAATCTATTACGAGTTCACCTTAGTCGAATAACGGGAAAAAAACAATGAATCAGCGTCCAGATAGGCTAATGTGATCCCTTGACCACATTGAATCAGTAAGAAGTCTTGATATACTGTAGAAATTGTAGTCGACAAACACCCAGCCAGCACATAATGAATCTAAGCACTCAAATTACGTTTATTTATACTCTATAGAGACGTCCTTGGGACATTCACAAAAATAGCACACTAAAATCACATAGTAACCAATCACAGTCAACGATATTCCTGGTGGGAAAAGTGATCACAAGGTCAACTGATCGGTCCATGAAATAAATCCAAAATAAAGATATCTATCAAGCGAGTTCTGGGGATCTAACATCCCCAACAAAAAGATATTCGTAGGCTATTTGTATTCAATCATAGGTGACTTAGAAACATTGCTCATGTATTCTGAGACCGACAAGTAAGCCGTGTGTCAGTTAGGAATAAAGTTTCAGGTAAAGATGACCAACCACCAATGGATAAAGTAATGAATCTTCATCAGTTTACGTGGTTTGGACATGTGTTACATGCACCCAACTATCGACTACCTCGACGAGCGCCTCTGAGATATAGACTAAAAATTTCATCGAGCTTTTCCATATCGTGATATATATTGGTTCAAACAACAGTTCGTTTGAGTTCTGCTATGCCAGGCAGGTCAACTGGAGAACTGTAAGACTAAAAGTAGCAACTCAAGGTCCGGGGGTGAAGTTGCCCTGTTGATTGTATATGGGTATGACAGTAGTAAGATTTTTCACTCGGACAACCAGCATCCAAAGCAATGTTGCCTTCTTACAAGGAAGAAAAGGGTGAGAAAAGGTCGACCGTAAGAATGTTACACCTGACCTTACCCCATGGACGTCTACCTGCGGAGCTATTACTTTAAAATCTTCTCATAAAAAGGCCATGCGTGACTGGTGTCAAGCAGTTATCCTTTGAGTTCTGCGGTCACGCTCCCAGATCGTTATGACCAATACTAATGCAACTTTCTTCTCAGGTTCCTCAAGAAATGCCCTTCCACGATGTATGTGACTGACCGGTTAATCAGCATCCGTCCTCATATTCGCAACAACACACCAGACCAAACTTGATTGAAATTTTTTTTTAAGTAAGTAAATAAATAAAAATACTTACATTCAACAACAGATTGAACAATTCATTATAAGTTTCATGATCTGTTTTCTTTAGGTATTCTGCAAATGTTTTCTGTGACAAACACCTGTCAGCCAAAAGAATGATAAGAAATAAAATTGCTGTTGGTTCATGATAAGTTGGAAGTGTTTATTTGAACACACTGATACAAGGAGGCACCTAAATATTTAAGGGTCACACAAATTATACTATATACTGTCTGGGTACCGAAACCGAAGGTTTCCCTAAGGAGGTCATTCACTACGCTTTTGACCTACAGATTTAAACCACAAGACAGTGGAACAACGTCGAAGATGCCGTCACATGGTGGACAGTGACTAGCAATAGATTTCTACACCAGGATCATGAAGCTCTTATGCACCATTGACCTGGAATTAGGGTTTTCCCACTCCGTTAGATGGATTCCCCGTACCCACTAACCTGGCTTAAAAACCGTGCAGACATTCGCCTTTCATCCTCTTAACTACTTAAACAGCACCCTGATGACTAGAAAGCAGTGAGATAAGGACTTCCACGGTAGTAGCTATACACGTTTGGTCAGATGTGAGCATTTCACGCGCGACAGAGAGAACTCTTCATATTCTAAGTTGTATCAGAGCACTTAAGTTGTAAAGGTATCGACTGACATCTCCAACCATCGGTTGCCATCAGTATTTAGAACTTAACCAGTAACCTACGAATATCTTCTAATCTCACTGGCCATGTTTCACAGCCATAAAGTAAGACCGAGCAAACTACTGCACAGTACACTCGTCCTTTAGTCAAAAAATGGATATCTCGCCTAAGCCATAGGTGACGCAAGTTGGCAAAAGCCATTCGAGCCTTCTGTATCCGTGCTGAGATTTCGTCAGTCACCAGGCTATCAGCACTGATGAGACTCCCCAGATAAGTGAAGTGGTCAACACGTTCGACTACTTCACTCCCTATCACTAGTTCAGGTACCGATGAAACCCAATCTTGAAGCAACAATTTGCATTTCGACGGGGAAAGCTGTATCCCGAATATGCTTGAATTGTTGCTTAGGGTAGTCAGAAGACTCTGCATTTTTTCAGCGTCTTCAATAAGACAAAGAATGGGTGTATTCGCACCAAAAGTAAATGATTTTAAGCGATTCAATGTAACTAAACATCTGGTTACTATAGTCGCGCCGACCCTAACCAAGTACTCAACATTAACCGACATGGATCAGTGCAGTTTTCAGTGACTCCATGGATTTCTGCTATGTTTTGGTCTGACCGCCTCTAGCTTTCTTCCAAGCTACTCCTACACCACAAAGCATAGCTCGTCGAATCAGTCGATGGTTGAGCATACCTAACCCATGTCCGTCCCAACCATCTCAACTGATAAAGTCTCACTACTTCCCAGCCCCCACACTCCTCATAAAAAATAATAACTACTATTAACAACAAATATAAACAACTTACCAACCAGCATTTGTAAATTCCGTTAAACTACACTAAAAAAAATCAAAATACCGAAAAAATAGTTTTATTTAGTTATTAATACCACCTAGAGTAGTGTTATGTAAAACAGAAAACAGAAACAGAACACCAGTTAACAAATTTATTGTATATATTTCAATCGGAATGATGAACAATTATTTTACTACACATCAACAACTTTTTATAATATACACAAACTAAAACAAACAATGAACAGAAAAATAGATTGAATATTGAATACAAGAAAACATTCAATAATATCAGTGTAGAGACACATTGGATTTCATGTATATATTCTGTATATATTCTCTGTTTATATTACATTAATGTACAGGATAACCCAATGGATCTTGTTCATTATCAATGAAATATTGAATTGATTCTGAGATATGATGAAGAAGATTTTGTAATTGTGGTCCAGAAAATAACTACAAAATAAATTCAATGCAGAAAGAGAGAGTGGAGGAGGAGGAGAGAAAAAGTTATAAAACAATATGAAATGAATTGATTTTTGGCTTTTAACAAAAAAGAAAAAACGATTGATTTGATTGAATCGGTGTTAGGATATTCATCAAGTATCCCAAGAGAAGTATTTTTGTAAGTCTAATTCTATTGGTCAATTCCTAATGGTTAATTCCTATTGGTCGGGCTAACTATCAATGTCGCGTACTTTAATGTTGTTTCCTATTCGACCTAATTGTATAAATACGCATTATCTGTAACGTTTTATGACCCGGACCCAGATCCCTATTCCGGGGATCCTGATTCTTTTCTAGACTCGGATCTCCCTCGTACTTTCTGGATGCTTGTAGAATACATGTTCTACTTCATATCAAGTCTTCTTCTTTTACTCAACGAGGGTTTTGGGACACTCTGATTAGAGTAGGCTGTTGTGTCGCCGGATTTTCTCTCTCGTTCACCGACTAAGGTTAACTTGTCATAGTTCAAGCATATCAGATGACGTGTTTATGTACATGCATAACAATTGGTTCAATGCAAAAAGATGACAAGCAGAAGTATGTCCGCCTTTTTTTATAAAGTTATGAAGAGTGTTGAGTGTGATTGAAATGATGAAGAGCTGGATAGGTGTTTCATCTTAATATAGAACTCCTCAGTGGTAGTTCACATTTACAGCCACAAGAGCTGAAATCCAATCCAATCCACGACCTTCGGTTTCGCATACAAATGCTTGATCTCTAGATTACTGAGTCGAGATCCAGTGGCGTTAATATTCAACTGCAATCAATGTATGATTATTCACATCCTGACTCATTCTTTTCGGCGGATAACTGCCTGACAGTTAACACGTTTGAACTCCATTGGTCATAGATTCTTAATAATGCTCACTAGTGACTAGTTGCGTGAGGGAATTGCCAGAGTTCTAGTGGAAAGCAATGACCAGTGAGGTTCAATGTGCCAGCAGTAAACTTAAATTGTCAGCTAAATTGAGTTGCTTTAGGTTTTTAGGAAAAAAAGTTCTCGTAACGAAGAAATAAATGGTTTGTGACCTCCTTATATAATAATAATGAGGCACTCACACGACACCACAACTACAGTTGCGGTTAAACAATTCGTAATTTCAATTCGATAAAAACATTGAAGAATATCTATTGTCATCATAAGTGGATAACTCTCTTTCTGTTAAGAATTCTTCTAACCAATTAGTACATAACAATATTTGAGTTACACGATTTATGTAAACAATTTCACGTTAGTACTCGCTTCGGAGGTACACATACTAAAATTGGAACGATACGCAGAAGATTAGCATGGCTCCTGTGCAAGAATGGCACACAAAATCGTGAAGCGTTCCACATTAGGTGATAGATCAATAGATGAAGTATTGAAACTTCATCAGTTGAAGTGGATGGGACACGTGTTGCGTATGGCTAACCACCGACTGCATCAGCGAGATATGTTTTGCGGTGTAGGAATAGGTTGGAAGAAAAAATAGGGGCGGCCAGACCAAAACATGGCAGAAATCCATGGAGTCACTGACAAGTGGACTGAGTCATACAGGTAGGTGTAGACTACCTAGTTGCGGCACGTGAGATGATAGTAATCAACGGTTAAATACATAGAATGACATGGCTCAAAATCATTAACTATGGTGCAGATGCATTCATTGTTTGTCTTCTGTCAAACTATTATCTTCTGAATTCCTCATCACCTTTATCTTTATCTTTTTAAGTTTATTTCACTGGATTACACTTCTTCAATAATATAATCGAACCCTAAGTTCTCCGATTACTGCTAATATCAATTATTTCATTACGAAAGTACACCATCTAACTAACCTCTAATTATCAATCAAAAAAATTATTGAACACTGATACAAATTTAATAGTTTGTTCAATAACCAAGTTAGTTATGTAATCATAAATTCAACCAAATGAATCAAAATTAGTCAAACTTTACCTTGTATAAATTAAATTTATTATCTACAATTAAATTTGATAATTCAATACATTTTTGATGTAATCCAGCAGTTTGATATAAACGTACAATAAGAAATACTGTCTCTGTTATACATGTTTCACGTAATACATTCATTTGTAATCGACGTGATTCAACACTTTCACCGAGGCCATCAAATAAATCAGCATCATTTTTATCTGGCATTAATGTTTGTTGATGAGGATGTTTGACAACAACAGCAGTATGTGTTGCTGATTCAATTTCATCTTGTAGTACACTTTCATCATCGGCTTCCGCTCCGTCGTCCAATTCACCACCACCAGTACCGCCACGATTCATATGGTTTGTGTTAGTTGTATCCATTGTCGCTGTAGTTGTTGTTGTCAATGTTGTTGATGGTGTTGTAAGTCGATCATTTGAATCGATTTTCAACTGCTGCTGTTTTGATTGTTCTATATTGACTAACCAACCAGGATAGGGATAAGTTAATAATGCTAAAAGTTTTTCAGCTGCTTTCTAGAATTTATTAATTTTAAAAAATATATACGAAAGAAGAATGTCAATCAACATATTTTTTTAGTCAGAATTTTCAATATCAATGTCAAAACAATTCTATTGTATGGAGAAGTATAATTACTTACTTACTTACTGTTAGGATATTCACCCAATATCCTAAGAGAATTATTGGTCAAATCCTATTGGTCGATTTCTATTGGTCAAAATTATGGTCGTTTTAACTGTCAAAGTAAAATACTTCAATGTTTTTCTCTTATTGGTCATCCGGACTGTCAACGTCATTTCAAATGTTACTTCCGATTGGTCGACTTAACTGTCAATGACAGACTTCGATGTTTGTTTCCTATTCGACCAAAATGTATAAATACGCATTATCTGTAAGGTTTTATGACCACGAACCGGTCCCGGATGCCTAGACCGGGATCCTGTTTCTCTTCTGGATTCGGACCTAGTACTTTATGGATATTTTGTAGAATACAGGTTCTACTTCATATCAGGTTTTCTTATTTTCACTGAATATGGGGATCGGGATAATCGGACTTGAGTAGCATATCGTTGTCACCGGATCCTCGCTCTCGTAATAGTTCAAGTATATCAAGTTGACGTGTTTACGTGCTGGCCTAACACTTACCCACTTACTTACGCCTGTTACTAACTATTCCAAAAGGAGCACGGACCGATGACCGCCATTCTGCAACCTACTCTGTCCTAGGGCTTCTTTTCGGGTCGTTCTTCATTCTTTTTTATGTCGGTCTCCGATTTTTGGGTGTATTGTACGTGTTGCTTAGTTTTCGTGTTTTCTTTTGGCCTTGAGGATCTCAAATGAGGGATTATCTTGTGACGCATTTGTGTCCTTTCCTCGATGCACGTCCTATCCACTTCCAGCGCTCATTTCTGATTTCTTCCTGTGCTGGAATCTGGTTTATTCTCTGGAAAATTAGGTTTTGCTAATGGGGTGTCTGCTAACGGATGAGCAGTATTTTGCGTAGACAACTGTTAATAATCACTTATATCTTTTGGATGATGGCTTCAGTAGTTCTCCCAGTTTCCGCCCC
>OX103973.1:45516456-45553284 GCA_944470395.2 Schistosoma turkestanicum
AAAAAGTAAAAAAAACAATATGACAATATGAAATGAATTGATTTTTGGCTTTTAACAAAAAGAAAAAACCGATTGATTTGATTGAATCCGGTGTTAGGATATTCATCAAGTATCCCAGAGAAGTATTTTTGTAAGTCTAATTCTATTGGTCAATTCCTAATGGTTAATTCCTATATGGTCGGGCTATACTATCAAGTCGCGTACTTTAATGTTGTTTCCTATTCGACCTAATGTATAAATACGCATTATTCTGTAAACGTTTTATAGACCCGGACCAGATCCCTATTCCGGGATCCTGATTCTTTTCTAGACTCGATCTCCCTCGTACTTTGTGGATGCTTGTAGAATACATGTTCTACTTCATATCAAGTCTTCTTCTTTTACTCAACGAGGGTTTTGGGACACTCTGATTAGAGTAGGCTGTTGTGTCGCCGGATTTTCTCTCTCGTTCACCGACTAAGGTTAACTTGTCATAGTTCAAGCATATCAGATGACGTGTTTATGTACATGCATAACAATTGGTTCAATGCAAAAAGATGACAAGCAGAAGTATGTCCGCCTTTTTTTATAAAGTTATGAAGAGTGTTGAGTGTGATTGAAATGATGAAGAGCTGGATAGGTGTTTCATCTTAATATAGAACTCCTCAGTGGTAGTTCACATTTACAGCCACAAGAGCTGAAATCCAATCCAATCCACGACCTTCGGTTTCGCATACAAATGCTTGATCTCTAGATTACTGAGTCGAGATCCAGTGGCGTTAATATTCAACTGCAATCAATGTATGATTATTCACATCCTGACTCATTCTTTTCGGCGGATAACTGCCTGACAGTTAACACGTTTGAACTCCATTGGTCATAGATTCTTAATAATGCTCACTAGTGACTAGTTGCGTGAGGGAATTGCCAGAGTTCTAGTGGAAAGCAATGACCAGTGAGGTTCAATGTGCCAGCAGTAAACTTAAATTGTCAGCTAAATTGAGTTGCTTTAGGTTTTTAGGAAAAAAAGTTCTCGTAACGAAGAAATAAATGGTTTGTGACCTCCTTATATAATAATAATGAGGCACTCACACGACACCACAACTACAGTTGCGGTTAAACAATTCGTAATTTCAATTCGATAAAAACATTGAAGAATATCTATTGTCATCATAAGTGGATAACTCTCTTTCTGTTAAGAATTCTTCTAACCAATTAGTACATAACAATATTTGAGTTACACGATTTATGTAAACAATTTCACGTTAGTACTCGCTTCGGAGGTACACATACTAAAATTGGAACGATACGCAGAAGATTAGCATGGCTCCTGTGCAAGAATGGCACACAAAATCGTGAAGCGTTCCACATTAGGTGATAGATCAATAGATGAAGTATTGAAACTTCATCAGTTGAAGTGGTTGGGACATGTGTTGCGTATGGCTAACCACCAACTGCCTCATCGAGCTATGTTTTGTGATGTAGGAATAGGTTGGAAGAAAACTAGGGGCGGCCAAACCAAAACATGGCACAAATCCATGAAGTCAGTGACAAGTGGACTGAGTCATACAGGTAGGTGTAGACTACCTAGTTGCGGCACGTGAGATGATAGTAATCAACGGTTAAATACATAGAATGACATGGCTCAAAATCATTAACTATGGTGCAGATGCATTCATTGTTTGTCTTCTGTCAAACTATTATCTTCTGAATTCCTCATCACCTTTATCTTTATCTTTTTAAGTTTATTTCACTGGATTACACTTCTTCAATAATATAATCGAACCCTAAGTTCTCCGATTACTGCTAATATCAATTATTTCATTACGAAAGTACACCATCTAACTAACCTCTAATTATCAATCAAAAAAATTATTGAACACTGATACAAATTTAATAGTTTGTTCAATAACCAAGTTAGTTATGTAATCATAAATTCAACCAAATGAATCAAAATTAGTCAAACTTTACCTTGTATAAATTAAATTTATTATCTACAATTAAATTTGATAATTCAATACATTTTTGATGTAATCCAGCAGTTTGATATAAACGTACAATAAGAAATACTGTCTCTGTTATACATGTTTCACGTAATACATTCATTTGTAATCGACGTGATTCAACACTTTCACCGAGGCCATCAAATAAATCAGCATCATTTTTATCTGGCATTAATGTTTGTTGATGAGGATGTTTGACAACAACAGCAGTATGTGTTGCTGATTCAATTTCATCTTGTAGTACACTTTCATCATCGGCTTCCGCTCCGTCGTCCAATTCACCACCACCAGTACCGCCACGATTCATATGGTTTGTGTTAGTTGTATCCATTGTCGCTGTAGTTGTTGTTGTCAATGTTGTTGATGGTGTTGTAAGTCGATCATTTGAATCGATTTTCAACTGCTGCTGTTTTGATTGTTCTATATTGACTAACCAACCAGGATAGGGATAAGTTAATAATGCTAAAAGTTTTTCAGCTGCTTTCTAGAATTTATTAATTTTAAAAAATATATACGAAAGAAGAATGTCAATCAACATATTTTTTTAGTCAGAATTTTCAATATCAATGTCAAAACAATTCTATTGTATGGAGAAGTATAATTACTTACTTACTTACTGTTAGGATATTCACCCAATATCCCAAGAGAATAATTGGTCAAATCCTGTTGGTCGATTTCTATTGGTCAAAATTATGGTCGTTTTAACTGTCAAAGTAAAATACTTCAATGTTTTCTCTTATTGGTCATCCGGACTGTCAACGTCATTTCAAATGTTACTTCCGATTGGTCGACTTAACTGTCAATGACAGACTTCGATGTTGTTTCCTATTCGACCAAAATGTATAAATACGCATTATCTGTAAGGTTTTATGACCACGACCCGGTCCCGGATGCCTAGACCGGGATCCTGTTTCTCTTCTGGATTCGGACCTCGTACTTTATGGATATTTTGTAGAATACAGGTTCTACTTCATATCAGGTTTTCTTATTTTCACTGAATATGGGGATCGGGATAATCGGACTTGAGTAGCATATCGTGTCACCGGATCCTCGCTCTCGTAATAGTTCAAGTATATCAAGTTGACGTGTTTACGTGCTGGCCTAACACTTACCCACTTACTTACGCCTGTTACTAACTATTCCAAAAGGAGCACGGACCGATGACCGCCATTCTGCAACCTACTCTGTCCTAGGGCTTCTTTTCCGGTCGTTCTTCATTCTTCTTTATGTCTGTCTCCAATTTTTGGGTGTATTGTACGTGTTGCTTAGTTTTCGTGTTTTCTTTTGGCCTTGAGGATCTCAAATGAGGGATTATCTTGTGACGCAGTTGTGTCCTTTCCTCGATGCACGTCCTATCCACTTCCAGCGCTCATTTCTGATTTCTTCCTGTGATGGAATCTGGTTTATTCTCTGCCACATTAGGTTGTTGCTCATGGGGTGTCTGACCGACGGATGAGGATTATTTTGCGTAGACAACTGTTAATAAACACATATCTTTTGGATGATGACTTTCGTAGTTCTCCACGTTTCCGCACCATACAGTAGAACTTTCTGAACATTTGTATCAAACATTTAGACTTTAGTGTTGGCTGATAGTTGGTTTGAGCTCCAAACGTTGTTCAATTGTACAAATGCAGACCTTGCTTTGTCGATCCGTGCCTTCACATCTGCATTAGATCCACCTTGCTCAATGTACAGATGTTTACATCTTCTAAAGCCTTTCCGGTAAGTGCGATTCAGCCTGTGCATGTTGTATTATTTTGGAGAATCATAGAGATGAAACTACCAAGATAGGTTTGTTTAACAAAAAGTTGTCCATACAAGATATTCGAGGTTTTTTAAGGCAGATAAAATTTGCGACAATCCTACTGTGATAAAGCAGGAACTAATTTCCAGCTGAAAAGATTAAACAGAAACCGTCGATAGGATAGATATTGCAGAAATTGCTCAACTATGTCACGAAGCAAGCCCTAACTTGAAATCCTCAAGACCAAACGAGAAGAGGAAGACCTAAGAAAACACGGAGTCGAGAATAAAAGGCAGACATTCAGGAAATGAGTAACACTTAAGAATAAATGAAAACGAAAGCGTAGGACAGGGCTGGTTGGAGATTTCCAGTCGGCGTTCGTTTTAGCGAGTTGGTTTTTTACGAGATGGGTTGCAAACCTTATGTCAAACGCGCCTTCTTTATCCAAACCTGAGACCAGAAGTAGCACCAGAGGGGCATCAGGGGGTCAGCGGCCTATGTTCCACGTGTAACAGGTGTAGGAGGCAGTTAAAAGGGTTTTAGAGAAGTCGGTTTGATTTCCAAGTTAGATATTCATCAAAAACTGATCCCGATTGAGGTAATATTGAAACCCAGGAAGAACTGGACAGACATTTCGTTTAACTACGTGATTACCTAATGAACATTGATAAGTTCGTCACTTAGTATGCTTGAGGCTATTACGAGTTTACCTTAGTCGATAAACGCGAACGAGACTTTTACCAGCTTCCAGGGAGGCTACCTTGAATCCGAGGCTGAAGTGAAAAGGCTTTGTAAGCGTAGAAAGTATATTCTACAAACACCCAGCAATCACAGTACAATCAAGCATACAACTCTCGTTTATTTATACAACATAAGAACGTCCTTGAGACAGTTAAGAAAATAGCATACTAAAATACACAGCAGCCAATCACAGCCATGGATTTTCCTGGTGGGAATTGAAATCTCAAGATCATCTGATCAGCCCATGCTGGCAAAACGTGAAAACCAAAATACGGCATTATCAAGCGAATTTTGGGGATCTAACATCCCCAACACACACACATATATACACGAATAAAACAAAGAGAAAGGCACAATCCAATTTTTATCATAACCAATTAACTAACCTCTGTATCTAAACGTGTATCATGTCGCCAACGTTCAAGACGAGCTAAATAGTCTTTTTTCGATTCCTCAATAACAAGACGTTGAGCTAAACCTCGAGGACCATATGTGGTATGTGTAAGATGATGATGATGATGATTAGTATTAGTATTATGATTGTTGATGAGTATTGATGGTTGTACAGGTCGATTATTGTGTACTTGTTGATACCAATCAGCAAATGCATCCTTTAAATAAATAGAAAGCAGATAGGACACAAGTAAATGATATAAAATGAAGGCAAACAGATAAAACTAACAGTTTATTGTTAGTCAGTCAGTCAATTAGTCGGTCACTTACAATATGGAACATAGTAGGTACATCAATCAGTTCAAGTCGCCATACAACATTCAGTCAGTCAGTCAGTCAGTCAGTTATAACGTAGAACTTCGTACTTACGTGCGTAAGTTCAGGTTGCCGAACTGCATTAGCACAGAGACGGAACAGTCAGCGACAGTAGAAGTCTTAGCAGTAATGGAGAAGATTAGGGTTCGACGGGGTATACAATATTATCATACAGAGATATGCTTGTGGATTCAAATACCATACAAGGTAATAGAGGAGATTAGAGATCGAAGACATAATTCAGTAGCTTTATTGTAAGTCAGTCAGTCAATCAGTGAGCTACAATGAAGAATATAGTACCTAAGTACGTCTATTCAAGTTGCCATACCACAGTAGCACACAGATGCTGATGGCCTGGTGACTGACGAAATCGCAGAAGGCTCGATTGGCTTTTGCCAACCTCCGTCATATATGGCATAGGCGAGACATCCGCTTGTTAACCAATGGACGAGTGTACTCCACAGCAGTTCGCTCTGTCCTACTATACTGATGAGAAACATGGCCGTTAAGAGTAGAGGACATTCGTAGTCTTCGATCATAGGTGTATCCGAAGCATTATTCGTGTATCCTGGGACGACTGAGTAAGCAATGCTGTCGTTAGGAAACGAGATCTAGGGAAGAATGGCAAACCAATAGATGAAGTAGAGAAACTTCATCAGTTGAGGTGGTTGGGACATGTGTTACGTATGCCTAACCACCGACTGCCGCCACCAGCTATGTTTTGTGGTGTAGGAGTAGGTTGGAAGAAAGTTAGGGGCGGCCAGACCAAAACATGGCGGAAATCCATGAAGTCATTGACAAGTGGACTGAATCATGTTGGTAGATGTAGGCTATCTGGTTGCTGCTAATAATTCTACTATCGCTATCACTCTTGGATTTGAAATGGTAGTAACGTCTTTGTGCTAAAGTGGTATGGCAACCTGAACTGATGTACTAATATACGGAGTTCTGCGTTGTATCTGTCTGTCTGTAACACGCAGAGATACAATTTTCAATTAGAATACTACAGTAGAAGTAATAGCGGTAATTAAGAAGATCACGGTTCGAAGATAATGTTCCAGGAAGTATAATCCAGTGAAATAAATTCTCAAAAAGATAAAATTGAGCTGCTTCGATGAGCGATGATTTGTGGTATAGAGGCAAGTAGGAAGCAGTGACCAGACCACTAGGAAAAATACATGACATCACTCTATCACGTTTTGAAGCGTTATCTAACGTTATAATATATAAGACAAAATTGATATGCCTACGGAGATGTTCGTAACCAACAAGATGGAAACACACTCAGTGACAATTCAAATACACAATCCATATTGATACAATGACAATCAATCTGCAAGCATTTTTGATCAGAGAGAGCTGAGGGCAGTATTTTACATGACATAATACTTAAAACCGCACAAGTGAACGAATATTTTCTATCATGACTCTTTAAAACTATTATTTGTGAATCGTCAAGAAGTTAGAAGGCGACCTTATGGAAAAGTTTGTAAAATTTCCATTATTGCAATTCGAATCAATTTATGACAAGTTGAAGTGCAAATCAACACGCTCGACTGCTTCACTCTCTATCATTAGTTCAGGTGCCGATGCAAGCCAATCAACCTTGAAACAATACTTTGTATTTCTATGGGGGAAAATTGCATCCCCAACATGCGTGCATTGTAGCTCAAAGTGGTAAGAAGAATTTGCATTTTTATTAGCGTCTTCACTAAGTAGAACTATGTTTCAGCCCTAACGAAACATGACTTGAAGGAATCGATTTCGACTGACAGTTCGTCATAAGTTTCTAACTCAACCAGTAGTGCTCGAGTAGAGGGAGCTTGTATTAATGTTAATGTAATTCTTTGATAAACCTTTCGATAACAGACACTCAGTCAGTCAGCAACAACGTAGAACTTAGTATGTACGTACATCAGTACCATACAGAAATGCAATTTTAAATTCAAATCCCTCATGACAGACACTGCCATAGAACCTCACGATCAACAGAGTCAAATGCCGCCTCAAAGTCGAAGAATATTACAATTGTGGAGAGCCAAAATGTTCCAGAACCAGACGAGGTGTGAATATCTGGTCCATACATCCACTTGCAGATCTGAATGCACCCTCATTTTCTCGAGTCTGCTCTTCACGAAATCTAGCTAGGCATCAAAATATTATCCAAGCATATATTTTAGACAGTAAGTGTACAACAAAACTGCAAATCGATATAATAGTGTTTAGAATAATGATAATAATAATAATATTAATAATGATAATAATAATAATAATAATAAACTAACCCGACTTTCTAAATATAATATCAAACATTCATGTTCACGAATTGTATTCACAAGCCAATCAGGTGAATTCAATTTTTCACAGATTAGTTTAGCATGTTCCAATGTACCAACAGGTAATTTGGATAGAACCTTCAAAAATAATAATAATAATAATAATAATAATAATAATAAAAGTAATGATTATAACTGATAAGTCAGTTGAATGAAAGCAAGATTTAATTTCCTTAAAAAGCTCAAACTACATCTACACAACAACTTGGCGAATATGTACCGAAACCATAGTATGTGATACGGAACTGATTTGTCCGGTGAGATCATGTGACCGGACTGCAGGACTCAGAACTATGTAGTATTGTGGTGCGCGCTACTTATAAGTAGTATATGACGCGAGTGAAAACGTAATGTCTGGCAGCAGAAGATGGGGGAAGATGAAGCAAGAAAGGAAGAGTGGGAACACAATGGAATTTGTATAAAACGCATGAATAAGTGAAATGTCAGACAATGGATTGATGATGGATTGAAGATTTGCAAATTAACCGTTTACGATATGGTTTTCCTATTTTACTGATTAACTCTGAAATTTCCGATAAATACAATTTGGTTGTCCTCACCTGTGTTCTCCTTCACTACAGTATGACAAGTCATTATCCGTTGATTAACAATGGAAAGATGTCGAAGAAAGTTGAACATAACCAACAATAATCAGTGACATATATATTTTTTTTCAATTAGAGTTATGGGGATGAGTGATTTTACACATTTAAAATCACCAATCAATCATTGTTAGACCACCATTAGAAACCTGGAAGCACTGAAACATGGCCGTTTCGTCCTGGTATGGGACTCATCAGCAGTGGGCATTCACGACTCCTAAACCTCTCAGGATTCGAACCCGGCACCTTCGGTATTGTGCGCGAACGCCTAACAATCGGACCACTAGGCCGGCATCCAACGGTGTTAATGTCTCCAATCTGATTGATCTACGGATTTTGCGCGACCTCACCCATTTGTCTTTGCCTACGCCCGGCAGCGTTGAACTCCGCTGGTCACGTCTTCTCAACTAGAACTCCGAGAATTTCCTCACGAAGCTAGTCACTAATGAGCACATTTTACGATATTTTCAATTAGAGTTATGGAGATTATTGTATGAATTCAATTATAGTTCGTGATTATTTATCAACCGCATACAACCATACCTATGAACAATCAATCAACCTTTGGATATACAAGTCTACACCACAAGGAAGTGGAGTCATGTCAGAAAGAGCTGAAGTCACATGTTCATTGGTGACCGATAGTAGGTTCATACGCCATTTGTTCCAATCAGAATCCTAGGGCCTAAGTGTACTGTTCGTACGGAATCAGGAATATTCTTGACCGTTATTGGTTGTGTGTGTGTGTGTGTTTGGAAACATTATATTTTCCGGATGCTTGTAAAATACACTTTCTACGTTGTGTCAAGACTTCTTCCCCTACTTAAATGGGGCCTTGGGTCGCTCGGATTAGAGAAGCCTATCGTGTCACTGGATCATTTGTCTTCGCTCTCGTTTATCAACTAAGGTGAACTCGCAATAGTTTCCAGTATATCACGTGACCAACATATCAAAGACATGCTTACACTTTATTTGGAAGTTTGTATTATTCAATAATACCAAATAAACTTTGGCTTTTTATTCTCGCTTTCGCATTTAAATAATACATTTTTAAGAGGTTAGCACGTATTGTCAAATCCAAGAGTGATAGCAATAATAGAAATATTAGCAGTAATGGAGAACATTAGGGAGCGAAGATATGATATGATTCAAGAAGTATAATTCAATAAGATAAATTTAGAAGGAGAAAGGTGGAGATTATGAGGAATGCAGAAGCTTAGAATTTTATAGAACACAAAGAGTGGATGCACCTGCGCCATTGCAAACGATTCTGAGCCATATCACTCAAGGTCACCAACCATCGGTGACTATCATCTCGCGGACCCCAACCAGGTAGTCTACATCTACCAACATATGACTCAGTCCACTTGTCAATGACTTCATGGATTTGTACCATGTTTTGGTTTGGCCGCCCCTAGCTTCCTTCCAATCTACTCCTTCACTGCAAAAAACATAGCTCGTCGCGGCAGCTAGAACGTATTAACGCTTGGATGTAGGATATTGCGCATGCACAAAAGAACTTTACAAATATATATATATATATATATATATATATATATATATACATATATATAACGTACTTGTTGCGCTGATTTAAACGAATGCATAGCTATAAAAACTCTTAACAAACTATTTGCTAAGCATAAAGCTTCACCACGTTGTTCTGGATTATAAAATAACCAATCCAATGCAATGATACGTTGTTTATCTAAATCGGTTAATTTGCCAATTTCATATTTATTATTATTACTACTCATATTGTTGTTAGTATTATGTAATAAACCTGTGAAGAATTCCATTTCATTCATTAAGATGGATGATGATTGTTGTTTCGACAAGAATCCATGTGAATTCACAGGATGTGATGGATATTGTTGATTCATGCATAAATCAATTCGTTGTTTAGATAATTTCACAATTGATCTTGTTAATTTGGATAAATTAAATCCATAATTCACAGCTAATGATAAACAATGTTCACGTTCCATAGGTTGATGAATTTCTAAACGGGGGAAAAAATAAGAAAAAGAAAGAAGCAAATCATTAGGCGATCGAGTGAACTTAACAATCTTCACAACAACCCCGTAATGCAAATTACCTGTGCTCAATAGTGACTAGCTTCGTGAAGAATCTTCTCCCCGAGTTCTAGTGGGAAGTGGTAACCAGTGAAGTTCAACCTGTTCGGGTGTAGGCAGTGTCGATCGAAGACTGTGTATGAGGATGCGCAACTCCGTGAATTTGATCAAGTTAGACATTAACACCGGCTCAGTGGTCTGACGGTTAGGGCGTTCGCGCACAATACTGAAGGTCCTGGGTTCGAGTCCTGCGGGATGCAGTAGTCGTGGATGCGCACTGCTGATAAGTCCCATAGCAGGACGAAACGGCCGTCCTTCAGTGCTTCCAGGTTTCTAATGGTGGTCTAACATTGATCGATTCATGGTTTCAAAAATGTGAACTTATTTAGTAACTTTTTTTTGCATCCATGATTTCAATGTGTAAAATCGACCATTGCCATAATTCTGTAGTGCAAAATTCATAAAATGTATTCACTAGTGACTGGATTCCTGAGGACGTTTCTCCGAGTTGTGAGGAGGCGCGTTCAATTCTATTCGAGTTTAAGGGCAGTTATCTACTGAAAACAATGAGTCAGGGTGCACAAAATCTTTAAATTGGACAGCGGTAGATGAGATCAGCTCAGAGGTTAAGCGTTCGCGGGCAGGAACGAAGATCCTGGGATCGAGCCCTGTGAGTAGCATGAGTTAGTTAGTCAGTCAGTTACAACGCAGAACTTCGTAAGTACGTATATCAATTCAGATTGCCATACCACATAGCTCATAGAGACACAATCGTCAGTTCAAATCTCACGGAGGTGGAGATAGTAGAAATATTTGTTGGGGACGTTAGATCCCCAGAATTCGCTTGAAAAATACCCTATCTTGGATTTCACGTTTGCCGGAATAAGCTGATCAGTTGACCTTGGGGTTTCATTTCCCGCCAGGAAAATCCATGGCTGTGATTGGCTGCTGTGTATTTTAGTGTGCTATTTTGGTAACTGTCCCAAAGACGTTTCTATGATGTATAAATAAACGAGAGTTGTATGCTTGAATGAATTCTTCTGGCTGGGTGTTGTAGAATATACTTTCTACGCTTATCAAGACTTCTGTTTTACAGTTTGAGATTGAAGGTAGCCTACCTGGACGCTGGTAATTGTCTCGTTCGCGTTTATCGTCTAAGGTGAACTCGTAATAGCCTTCAAGCGTATCTAGTGACAAACGTAACAGTATTAATGGAAATGAAGAAGATAAGGATTCCAAGATATTATTCGAAAAGTATAATTCAGTGAAATAACTTTAGAAAGAGAAGGATAGAGATTATGAGGAATGTAGAAGCTTAGAATTCCATCAAACACAAAGAGTGGATGCACTTGAGCCATTGCAAACGATTTTGAGCCATGTCATTCAACGTCTCCAACCATCGGTGACTTTAGTCTTGCGGACCCCCCCCCAAGATAACACAGTCCAGTTATCAGTGGTTTCATGGATTTCTGCCACTTTTTGATTTAGCTGACTCTAGCTTTGATCCAACCTAATCCTACACCACAAAACATAGCTTATCGAGGTAGTCGCGGATGGGCACTGTTGATGATCGCCATATCAGGATAAAAACGCCGTCTTTTAGTGCTTCCAGGTTTTTAATGTCCAGTGAATTGAGTGGACAAAAACCCCAGTAGTGTTTAGTTTAACCGTTTTAAGGCTAGTAAATCTGAATAGTCAGGCAGATTAGAGCTTCAGGAAAAAAAATCAATCAATTCTGACACACAAATAAATTCTTCAGCTGACAGGTTCAATATTGAGGAAAAGAAGTGCACATTCTAATCTTCATTGTCAATCTTGACTAATCAATGGTAACAATGACATTTTACTAATGATTCACATACAGTACACATTGAAATCTTGTTAAAAATGTTAAATCAATTTATTTTCACAATAACATTTTAGTACAATACCTCTAAAGCAATAGGTCTCCACGTTCACGTGGGGAAAAGTAAGATCCTACGCTACAACACAACATGCACCAAGTAAATCCCACTTGGTGGAAATGCCTTGGAAAACATAGAAACTTTTACATATCTGCGCAGCCTCATTGATGAGCGAGATGGATCTGATGCAGATATGAGGGTGCGGATCGGGAAAACAAGATCAGCATTTCTACAACTTAAAACAACTATCAACCAACAACGAAATGAGAATTTTCAATACAAATGTCAAGATAGTTCTACTATATGAAGCGGAAACTTGGAGAACTACGAAAGCCATCATACACAACACATAAGTGATTATTAACAGTTGTTCACACAAAATGCTTTAGATCCATTGTTCAGACACCATCAGCAACGACGTATTGTGGAAGAGAACCAATCAGATTCCAACTGAAGAAAATATCAGGGGGAACCTCTGGAGGCACATGGGACACATATTGAGGAAATCACCTAAAAACATCATAAAATAGGCCTTCACATGGAATCCTTAAGGCCAAAAAAACACAACACACACACAGAATAAAAAGTAGACATGAAAAGAATGAACAACAATTGGACAATACTGGAAAAGAAGACCAAGAACAGCGTAGGTTGGCCTATGCTGACCTATGTATGCTCTATGAGGAGTAGTAACAGGTAGGTAGGTGATAAGTAGTTTTAATTCAACATTATATATATATATATATATATATATATATATATATATATATATATATGTATATATATATATGCCAGGCAGGTCGATTGGAGAACGATGAGACTAAAAGCAGCTACTCATGGTCTGAGGTCGAAATCTTACTGCTGACTGCAGAGGGGTGTGACAGCAGTAAGGTGTTTCCCTCGGACAGCCACCATCTGCAGCGATGTTGCCTTCTCACAAGGAAGGAAGGGTTAGAAAAGGTCGACCCTAAAAATGTCACGCCTCAACTTACCTCACGGGTTTCCGTCTCCAGAGGTAAGGCCTTTTAATCAAGAGCGGAGCTAATACTCAAGGAACCTCTCATAAAAAGGCCGTGCCTCAAGCAGTTATCCCTTGGACTCTGCGGTCACGCTCCCAGGTCTTAAAGACCAACACTAATCTTTCTTCCCTTTCAGGTCCCTCAAGAAACAACCTTCCACGGTGTGGGCAGCCGAGGAGTGACAACCGCCCTCATACCCGTAACAGCACGAGAGGTCGAATTTGTCGAAATCAAATCCTCCCTACACCCACGCATTCCTCTTTTCTCTCCACAACTAACTCTACTCACATTCCATTATCTGACTGCACCTCTCATGCAAACGATGCGAGTTCACGAAACGTCATTCTTGGTCTCTTGAAACCTTGTTCTTACTGATATATATATATATATATATATATATATATATATTATATACAAATAAATATCTTTAAGGGGAGAAGGGGAAAAGAGAATATACCTGTTAAAAACCATGAATACCATTGAATTTGTACTGATTCATTGGACAGTGTAGAAATATAATAAGCAATTAAATCAATTTCTTTGTTGACAATTAAAAAGCATAAATAAGCTTTAATAATTTCAGCACATGGTTCATCCTAATAGAAGAGAGGGAGAGAAAGTGGAAAGAGAGAAGTCAGTTAAAAAAAAACTCAAAAAGCATACAAATAATCAAACTAACTTAATGATAACCGTGAAAATATAACTGATGAACAATTGAAAAGATCGCTTAAGTATAGAAATATTACATTTCAATTTATTTTACGAATAAGTAAGAAAGTTAATATCAATTAGATGATGATAATCATGATGACCCGACCAAAGCTGTTACCTTGATATGGTGGTCGAGCTTGTCTTTCATGATGATTCAACCAAGCTATACTAGCTGGAACAGATATTTCAATTAGACTTACGATGCCAGGTAGGTCGAGTGCAGAACGGTATGACTAAAAGCAGCAGCAACTCAAGGTATGAGAACGGAGTTGTACTGCTGACTATGGCGGGTTGTGAAAGCAGTAAGGTTTTTCCCTAGGACAAACAACGATCTGCAGCGATGCTGTCTTTTCATAACGGAAGGAAGGAGTTATAGAAGATCGACCCTAATAATGCAACATCTCACCTAAACCCACGGATTTCTGTCTCCGGTGGTAACACCTTTTGAATAGCGGAGCTAACACTTCAAAAACTTTCCGTAAAAAGGTCATGTGTGATCCGGCCTTAAGCGGTAGTCTTAGGCTCAACGGTCACATTCCCAGGTGGTCATTAAAACCAACGCCTACCCAACTTCCTTTTCAGGTTCCTGAAGAAGTACCCTTCTACGGTGTGGGCGACCACCCTTATACTCCTAACAGCACACACTGATGATGCAGATGAGATGATTTAACGAGCATAATAGTTAGTTATGTAACGTTTAAAAGATTAAAACGAGAACTAGGATGAATTTACATAATCAGTTGATGGATAGGAACAGTTACACATAACAATAGAAATAACTATTGATATTGAATGCAAATATCAGTATTATCAATTAGATTGTGTAAGATTAGAATCAGAGATTAAAACGTTAACAAAATCGGAATTCAGAAAAGTTTAAAGGAGGCGGTAAGGAAAGGTTTACAAAACCTATAACAATATCGATACGGAAACAAGACTCTCTAGGCAGCACACAATATCGATCAACTAGCATGTTTTAAGCACGCAGAGACGCAATTTACAGTTCAAATCTCGTTGTGCTACAGATAGTAGAATTATCAGCAGGAATCTAAGAGAGTAAGGTTCGAAGATATTATTCAAGAAGTGTAATTCAGTGAGATAAGGTTAGAAAGACAAAGGTAGAGGTGGTGAGTAATTGTGAGGATTAGAATTCCACAAAGAGTGGATGCACCTGCACCATTTGCAAACGATTTTGACCCATGTCAATCAAGGTATCGGACCATTGGTTAAAATTTTGTCCGACAGACCCCAACCAGGTAGTCTGCATCTACCAACATGACTCAGTCCGCTTGTCAGTGACTTCATGGATTTGTGCCACGTTTAGGTTTGGCCGCCCCTAGCTTTCTTTCAGCCTAATCGTAAACAAAAAAAATAGCTCGTCGAGGCAGTCGGTGGTTAAGCATTCGTAAAGCATGTCCCAACAACCTTAACTGATGACGATCCACCACTTCATTTATTGACCTGCCATCATTATCTAGCACCAGTTTCCTAATAACAGCATTGCTTACTCGGTTGTCCCAGGATAGACTAGCAATGCTTCGGAGACATCTACGATCGAACACCAGTAACCTACGAATATCTTCTACTCCGACTGGGGGGGATATCTGATTAAATATTAGAAAGTTCCTTTACAGTAAAGTCATCAATAATAATCATCTAAAAATAATCTACTTATGTTTATAGTTTCAATAATACTTAAAATAATACTACTAATAACAACAAACCATATATATGTACATAACCAGATTTCTAAATTTTAAACAATAAATCAATATTAAAAATAATATTCATTACCAAAATATCCGAATCAGCAGATTTTAAAAACAAAACAAAATGTGTCAAGAATCGTAGAGTATGACAAACAATTTGATTGATTTGACCAATTTTATTTAAATTTGGCGGTTGTAATGGTATCACGTCTGGGACAATCTCATCACCTAAACCATAACATACTAATTTTGGCATTAGATTTGATAAAGTTACAAGAAAAGCTGGTGAAAATAAGAAGAAAACAAACGGATAGAAAAATTGAATATTGAATCTATTGGACATTGAATAAAATGAATGGATATACAAATGATAATAAAAGTAAGAATATTTTAACTGATAAATATTAAATATATTCAATAAAAAGAATTAGAAGATATTCGTAGGTTACTGGTTTTCGATTATAGGTGTCTTCGAAGCATTGCTCGTATATCCTGGGACACCCGAGTGAGCAACGCTGTTAATAGGAAACGGGTACTAGGTAAGAATGGCAGATCAATATATGAAGTAATGAAATTTCATCATTGAGGTGGTTCGGACATGTGTTACGTATGCCTAACCACCGACTGCCTCGACGAGCTTTGTTTTTGTAGTGTAGGAGTAGGTTGGAAGAAAGTTAGAGGCGCCCAGACCAAAACATGGCAGAAATGCATGAAGTCATTGACAAGTGGACTTAGCCATGTCGGTAATTGTCGACTACCTGGTTGGGGTCCGCGAGATGATAATAATCGATGGTTAGAGACACTGAATGACATGGCTCAAAATCGTTTGCAATGGCGCACGTGCATTTATTCTTTGTGCTCTCTCAAATCCTAACATTCTGGATCCCTCATCATCACTATCTATTTCTTTTAAAGTTTATTTCATTAGATTCTACTTTTTGAATATTATCCTTGAACCCTAATCTCTCTGATTACTGTTAATACCTCTACTACCTCTCCTACCATGGAATTCGAAGTGACAATTGCGCCTCTGTGCTAATGTGGTGTGGCAACTTGAAGTGATGTACGTACGTACGAAGTCCTACGTTGTAGCTGACTAACTGACCAAATCCCCACAAACGGGCGAGAAAAAGCAGAGCTCTCTCATCCTCCTCAAAATGCCTTCATATGGCACCAACATCAATGGTGCCAATGAACTCCACGATGCTGACGAAACACATGGTGTATGAACCTATTTGTAAGTCATCGGTAACTATGAGAGACTGCATCACCTGATACTGCTCCACTGCCTTGTGGATTAGACCCGCTAGTCAAACTTTTAGTGAGTGGTTGTTCCCAGAGAAAATCACGTGTTTCCGTTCAGGCATCTGGACAGCTACTTGTATTTATTTACTTAACTAACCTGAGAATGAAATCTTAAGAAGATGGCAAAAAAGGTCGGCTGTTAAGATAAATTCATTAAAACTGTATCTAACTTCAGACAGGAATCGTAACAATCAATGCAAACAGACAATTAAGACATACGTACATATCAGTCTTTCAGTATTCACTTATACGTAATCACCACTTGATCAAAGAAATACAAATACCAAGATCAGTTTCTCACGCAAAAGCCTAATCGCTTGACCAATGAACCGATAATCCAGCGATATTAATTTCTAGCTTCAATCAATCCACGATATTGAGCGACCTGATCCATTGTCTTCGGTGGGTGACTACTGCTCAATGCGGTTGAACTTCATCAATTACGGCTTTCAACTAGAACTCCAAGAATTGCTTCAAAAAGCTATTAGTCACGCGTGTGTACTAATGAGAAATTGTGATCAGTGGAGTTCAACCGTTTTGGATATGAGGTAGTTAGTTACCGACCGAAGACAATTGAAATCCTATAGTAGTAGAGGTAGTAAAGGTGTATTAGCAATAATCGAGGAGATTAGGAGGTTCGACGATATTATTCAAGAAGTAGAATTTAATGAAATAAACGTAAAAAGAAAAAGTTAAAAATGACGAGTAATTCAAAAAATTAGAATTTGAAACAAAACAAAGGGTGGAGGCGCCTGAGTAATCGCAAACTGATTCGAGCCATGTCAATCAGGGTCTCTAACAATCGACTACTATCATTTCACGGGCGCCAACCAGGTACTCGACACCTAGCAACATGACTCAGTCCAGTTGTTAGTGACTTCATGGATTTCTGTAATGTTTTGGTTTGGCCGCCCATACAGAATATTTGCACATTGAAATCATGAATCAATCATTGTTAGACGACCATTAGACACCTGGAAACACTGAAAGACAGCCGTTTCGTCCTAGTATAGGACTCATCAGTGGCAGTGTGCATCCACGAGTCATACACCTCACAGGATTCGAAGCCTGGACCTCCGGACCACTGGGCTTGGATTCCAAACGAAAAGATTAAAAAATTGTTTATCCAATAATACTAATTAACAAAACTTACCATTATAATTTTTCAACATAATTGTTTGTTGTACACCATAGAAAATACAATAGACTATAGCATATATAGAAGGTGTTTGTTGTGGTTGATGTGCATCCTCGTTCACATCATTGTTTTCGCCAGTATAAGAAATATCATCCATTAAGAGGAAATCATTCATTACAGAACGATCAATGGATTTCATGCGTAAATGCTGATGACATTTTTCTAAACAACCAATCGCAGACCAACCTAATCGGGCATCAACACGTGCAAATACATTGGACAATGTCCAATCACCTGGTGTCCATGCAGATTCGGGCAAGCTTAAACCACCATCTAATGGCCAGTATTTTGATGATTTTCCAGTTACAGCCTAAATATGATGAATGATAATAAGGGTAATAATAATTGAAAGGATGAAATTAGATGAATCACAAACAAGCAACGAAACAACAACAGAGAAATGAAACAAACTTTTCAACCAGGTATCACCAGGATACAATACTCAGACGGAAGAGTACGGTGGGAGGTTTCGTATTATCAATCAAATCACCCAGTGCAAAGTTAGTCAGTTAGTTAGTTCAAGTTGTCATACAAGATTAGCACACAGCGATTGAACTATCAATTCAAATCACATAGTAGTGTAGTGAATGAGAACACAGGTGGGGCAACCGAATTGTATTGAACGAAAATTACAGAGTTACTCAGTAAAATCGGAAAACCATATCGTAAATCGTTCATTTGCAAAATAACAGTTCATCATATCGAACTGGACTGTTCCTGTTGCAAAACATCAATCCATTGTCACTATTCATGCGTTTCATACAAATTCGATTGTTTTCTAACTCTTCCTTTCTTGATCTTCCCCCATCTTCGGCTGCCAGACATTACGTTGACGCTCACGTCATATACTACTTATAAGTAGCTCACACCACAGTAGTAGTAGTGTTGTGCAAGAAAACTCAGGTGAGGACATCAACATTTATCTTTAAGCGAATATTACAGAGTTGTTAAGCATATGTACAAAACCTTCCTGTGAAATCATCATTTACAAACTAATCCTCATTTGTTTCAGATTTCAGTGTTCTTTCATTTAGACTGTTCAGACTTCAGTTTACTTTATGTTACCTACAAATCGCCTTCTGTTCTCATTCTTTCCTTCTCGATCTTCTGCTGTCACACGTTTGATTTCCGTTTGATATCATATGCTAGTTATGAGAACATAAGTAGCGTACACGACAGTAGTAGTAGCATTAGTAATCAAAAAGATTAACGATCGAGGATATCATTCGAGAACAGAGCTCATAAAACTAGAATTTGAGAGAGGACAATCAATGGATGCATCTACGTCATCGCGCAATCGATTTTCAACCATATCACTCATAGTCTCTAATCATCGGTTACGCTTGTCTCGCAGACCTAAACCAGGTAGCTTACACATACTAACATGGCTAAGTCCATGTTGGGGACGTTAGATACCCAAAACTCGAAGGATAAATACCTTATTTTGGATTTCACGTTTGTGAGCATAAGCTGATCAGCTGACCTTGAGATTTCATTTCCCACCACCAGGAAAATCCATGGCTGTGATTGGCTGCTGTGCTATTTTAGTGTGCTATTTTCATAACTGTCCCAAGGACGTTTCTACGGTGTATAAATAAACGATATTTGTATGCTTGATTGCATTGTGCTTCTTGGGTGCTCATAGAATACACTTTCTACGCTACATCAAGACTTTTCCTTAGTAGCCTACCTGGACGCTGGTTCATCATTGTCTCGTTTGCGTTTATCGACTAAAATGAACCCATAATAGTTTCAAGCATACCTAGTGACGAACCTAACAGACCACCCTAAGCCAGACAGAAGTATACCACTTCAAACTACAAAATATAACAAAAACAGAGCAAAACAAGAGCATTCATTCTCTTTTCACTTACTAATGTATCAGCTCTAGGACCAGTATTCAATAAACTACGTAGACTAGAATCAACACGTGCTTCGACTAAAGCACGACAATGTGCCCATGTTTGATCTGTCCATGAAGCTGGTAAAATTTTCGATAGGACATTTAAATTCCCCGATAATGTAGCATAAATTGCACGTTCAAATGAACGTAATTTGATCTGTATGAATGGATATGAATGGTAAATAAAGTTTTTGTTTGTGAAGAAAAATCAGTCAATCAATTAATCAATAAAACTTTTCAATATGACACAAAGAAAATGTTTGTTTGTTTTTTTCAAAAATAGAAACTGATTATAAAATTTGTAATAAATGAATTGTGGTTAACTGAAACATAACATAATCATTGATACACTAGAGTACTCCAATATTTATACGTTGTATAAAGCATAGAATTTGAATACAGATTCAGATAGTAACTCTGACTGGAGCCTTTTTCCTGGATTACTGCCGGTCCTAAGCCCGGATAAAGGATGAGGAGTGGGCATAGGGTTACCAAACATATTCCATAGAGAGTATAAACTCAGAGAAAAAAAATGCTAACTAGAAATGATCGGCGGTCTAAGCTCTATCTAGGATGACAGGTGCAATTAAGTAAGTAATAGTTAGTCGGTCAGTTACAACGTATAACTTCGTACATACGTACATAAGTTCATACTGCCATACCACATTAGCACAGAGACATAAATGTCAGTTCAAATCTCATAGTGATAGAGATAGTAGAGGTATTAATGGTAATGAAGAAGACTAGGATTTAAAGATATTATTCAAGAAGTATAATTCAGTGAGACAAGTTTAGAAAGAGAAACATAGAGATGATGAGGAATTTAAAAGTGTAGAATTTCAGATAACACAATGAATGAATCCACCTGCGCCATTCCAAACAATTTTAGCCATGTCTTTCAAGGTCTCTAAACATCAGTGACTTTCAACTCGAGGACCCCAACCAGGTAGTCTACATCTACCAACATGACTCAGTCCAATTGTCGGTGATTTCATAGATTTCTGCCATGTTTTGATTTGGCTGCCTCCAGCTTTTATCCAACCTACGCCTACACTTCAAAACGTCCCTCATCGATGCAGTCGGTGGTTGGGCATTCATAACACGTCCTAACCATCTCAACTGGAGTTTCAATACTTCATTTATTGACTTTCTCATCCCTACCTAATACTCGTTTCCTAACTATAGCATTGCTTAGTTGGTTGTCCCAGGATACAGGATCAATGCTTCGAAGACATCTATAATCGAATACTAATAACCTACGAATATCCTCTACTCTCACCGACGGATCGAACTGCTTCAAAGTAAACTCGTCCTTTAGTTAACAAACAGATATCTCACCTATGCCATAAACGACGCAAGTTGGCAAAAACCAATCGAGCTCTCTGTATCCGTGCTGAGATTTCATCACACACCAGACCATCAGCACTGATGAGACACTCCCATTATAGGGTGAAGCGGTCAACACGCTCAACAGCTTTACTCCCTATCAACAGTTCAGGGGACGACACACAATTCAGAGAAAGATAACAGATTTCATTGTCACTGCAGTTGAACGGAATGACATCGACTGTAAAACAAAACCTACATTTTCTGCATTCCACCAACATACAGATTTATACAAAATACGAGTTGGATTCCCTTCAGCGATAAATTTCATTTGAAATGATTTAGACGCGGTAATATTTTCATCAGCATTTTTCAATACTTCATATTGATTTGATTCATTTTCCAAAAATCCGGAATAATGAAATGGTCGCCAACCTTCAAGTGAAATAGCACGCCAAAATTCACCACGTTGTGTACAAAGAAGTTGAGCCTAAACCAAAAAACAACTGAATGGTAAATCGTAGTTTTTTTCCCAATTTTAATCTAACAAATGTGTACGATCTGTCTAATTAGTTCATGAAATACTGGAGGCTGTCAAATAAGACTGATCATTGAATAAAATTGTTACACTTGATTGGATCGTATCGTATCTTTTTATTATCGACTATGTAACTGTTCTACTTGTTGTGCATACATCCTTGTTTATTCACAGATACCCTTGAAAAACATTGTTCACATATGTTTGGACCAGTCAGTGAACAATAATAAGAGTACTAAGCAAGGATGTCATCAAATACAATGATTCATAGGGAATCTTTATTGACTATGACGGTGTTCAAGTGTTTCATGACACTTACAACCATTGCCTATCTCGATGCATGCTGCAACCTAATGTAGGATTAGTAGATTGGAAGAAAGCTTAAAACACCACCAACTGAAACTTGACACTACAGTTCGTGAAGTGACAGACAGTCGTGGAGATAAGAGAGGTGTGTGTTGGTGTAGGAAGGATTTGATTTCGACCAATTTGCTCTCGTGTGCTGTTATGGGTATGAGGGCGGTTGTCACTTCCCGGCTGCCCACACTGTGGAAGGTTGTTTCTAAAGGAACCTGAAAAGGAAGGTATATTAGAGTTGGTCTTAGAGACCTGGGTGCGTAACCGCAGAGACCAAGGGACAACTGCTTGAGGCCGGTCACGCATGGCCTTTTTATGAAAAAGTATTAGCTCCACAAGCCCTTAGTGGGCACCCTTACCGACGGAGACGGAAATCCGTGAGGTAGGGTGAGGTGTGAAATTTTTAGGGTCGACGTTTTCTAACCATTCCTTTGTTGTGAGAAGGCAGGATCGCTGCAAGTGAAGTGATTGTTGACTTGTATCTTAACCATAAACTTATATATTTATCAAACAATTGTAAATACGAAATTGCAACCTTGTTTTGACTGAATTCTTTTCAGTTCAACCTTGAATCTAACCTCAACATTATTTACAACGAAATAAACATTTGTAGCACCCAACAAAAATGCGAAATAGTCTGATGATGAAGTTTAATAAGTTTGACAAACGAACAACAATCAACGAAGATCAAGGTCAACAGAACAAGCTGAGAGTCATTCCACGTGAAGAAATTTGAATACTTCACTTCTTCTACCTGAATTATTCTGCTGATGATGTTGTAGTTCAGTAGAAGAACAATGAAAAAGCTCTTACAACAAAAACACCCCCAACTTAGAGAACGAAACTTCATCATAACTATCTACCTGGACTATAAATTTTCTCAACCATCTTACAGGAACCAACAAACGGATCATCCTACTCTTTATGAAAGATATATCACAAATTACAGCATGATTACTGAAACCATTTGGAATAGGTGTAGCCCATAAACCAACAGAATCACTTCAATCAATCCTATGTTGTAGACCATAGGACAAAATGACAAAGGAAGAAAAACCAAATATCATCTGAACAATAAGTTGATCAGACCGTGAAAAACATTACATCGAACACAGTGGACGTCCTCTTCAGCTTCGTTTAAATGAATAGCAACAATTAGCAATCAAACGCCATGACATTTCTTCGCTTATATCAATACATACATTTAAGTAAGGACATAAGACTGGAACAATGTGGAAATACTGGACAGAAGGAGTACAAACAATCGGGCAGTCAGTCAGTTGCAACGTAGAACTTCGTACGTATGTACATAAGTTCAGGTTGCCGTACCACATTATTAGCACAGAGACGCAAATGTCAAATCAAATCCCATAGTGATAAAGATGGTAGAGGTATTAATGTTATAATAAAGAAGACTAGGGTTTAAGATATTATTCAAAAAATATAATTCAGTGAGATAAGGTTAGAAAGACAAAGGTGGAGGTGCTGACGAATCCAGAAGATTAGGATTTGAGAGAACACAACGAATGGATGCACTAGTGCCATAGCGAACGATTTTGAGCCATGTCATTCAAGATCTCTAACCATTGGTGACTTTCGTCTCGCTGACCCCAACCAGGTAGTCTACATCTACCAACATGACTCAGTCCACTTGTCAGTGACTTCATGGATTTCTGCCATGTTTTGGTCTGGCCACCCCTATCTTTCTTCCAACCTACTCCTACACCACAAAACATAGCTCGTCGGATGCAGTCGGTGGTTAGGCATTCGTAACACATGTCCCAACCGCCTCAACTGATGAAGTCTCACTACTTCATCTATCGATCTGCCATCCTTACCTAGAACTCGTTTCCTAACGACAGCATAGCTTACTCGGTTGTCCCACGATCTACGAGCAATGCTTCTTAAACATCTATGATCGAATACTAGTAACCTACGAACATCTTCTGCTCTTAACGGCCATGTTTTGCATTCATATAGGAGAACGGATATCTTGCCTAAGTATAAACAATAATAGAGATTTTTTTAAAAGCTTGAAATCCTGATAAATCAGCAATCAACAAACACATCGACAATGACCCAATTTATCAACCAATCAGAAAAATCATAGGCAAACATAGAATCAAGGAACAGATCTAAGTCGGATACAATCAATATAGAGGTGTGAACAACGACAGTTCTAAGGTCAGAAATACCAAATCAAGATCGAAGTCATACGTGTAGAAATTCGAATACCTCACTTCTTCTACCTGAAGTTTTCTGTTGATGATGTTATAGTTCAATAGAAGAACTGTTAGGATATTCATCCAATATCCTAAGAGAATTATTGGTCAATTTCTATTGGTCGATTTCTATTGGTCAAAATTATGGTCGTTTTAACTGTCAAAGTCAAATACTTCAATGTTGTCTCTTATTAGTCATCCGGACTGTCAATGTCATTTCAAATGTTACTTCCTATTGGTCGACTTAACTGTCAATGCCACAGAATTCGATATTGTTTCCTATTCGACCAAAATGTATAAATACGCATTATCTGTAACATTTCACGACCACGACCAGGACCCGAGATCCTGATTCTTTTCTGGATTCGGACCTCGTACTTTCTGGATGCTTTTAGAATACACGTTCTACTTCATATCATGTCTTCTTATTTTATTCAATATGGGGGTTGGGATATTTGGATTTGAGTAGTATGTCGTGTCACCGGATCCTCGATCCTCGCTCTCATCTTCCGACTAGGTAAACTCGTAATAGTTCAAGTATATCAAGCTGACGTGTTTATGTGCAGGCGTAACAAGAACAATGAAAAAGCTCTTAGAACCAAAACATCCCCAGTTTAGAGAACGAAACTCCATCACACAATCAACGATCTGAGCTACAAATTTTCCCTACCATCTCAAAAATAATAATAATAATAAGCATAAAGAGCTAGAAACCATTAATCTCATTGGCTTACACGACGTAGATCACCGCCACGAAGACATAGAAATAAATAATTCATCAATCGATCATTATCAATTTGATCTTTTTGATCTAATTCATTGCCAGTTAGATTGACAGCATCTGGATGCTAATTTGAACAGATTGAGAATTAAAAAAAGCATATTTAAAAATGAATTCACTTTTTTTCTTTATTGACAAATAGAAAAGAAACTAAACACAATTGCAATTCTACTTACTTACTAACGTACGCCTGTTAACCCCCCACCCCAAAAAAATGGAGCATAGACCGCCGACCAGCATGCTCCTCCTACTCAGTCATGGGCCCTCTGTTGGGGTTGTTAGGTCCCCAGAACTCACTTGATAAATGGCTTGTTTTGGATTTCACGTTTGCGAGCATGGGGTAGTCAGTTGACCTCGGGGTTTTATTTCCCACCAGGAGAATGCATGGCTGTGATTGGCTGCTGTGTAGTTTAGTGTGCTATTTTCGTAACTGTCCCAAGGACGTTTCTATGATGTATAAATAAATGAGACTCGTGTGCTTGATTGTAATGCGATTGCTGGGTGTTTGTAGAATATACTTTCTACGCTTACAAAACCTTCTGTTTACAGCTTGGGATTCAAGGTAGCCTACCTGGACGCTGGCTCATTGTTTCGTTCACGTTTATCGACTAAGGTGAACTCGTAATAGCTTCAAACGTACCAAGTGACGAACCCAACACCCTCTTTTCTAGTTCTGTTTCAATTGGTACTTATTTTCTGTATGTGTGTCTGTAATTCCCAGCGCAATGTGTCTTTTGGTCTTCCACATTTCCTTTGGCCTCGAGGATTCCAAGTGATGGCTTGTGTTGTGACGTAGTTGGGTGCTTTCCACAATGTATGTGTCCTATCCACTTCCAGTGCTTCTTCCTGATTTCTTCGTCTGCTGGCATCTGGTTTGTTCTTTCCCACGGGAGGTTGTTGCTGATGGTGTCTAACTGACTTATCCGAAGTATTTTGAGAAAATAACTGTGAAAAAACATTTGCATCCTGTGTATGATAGCTTTGGGATTCCTCAAATTTCCGCCCCCTATAGTAGAACTTACTTGACGTTTGTATGGAAAATTCTGACTTTGGTGTTGGTAGGCGGTTGTTTTGAGTACGCTGCCCCTTGCTTTCCCGATCCGCGCCTTGACATCTGCATCATATCCACCGTGGTCATCAATGATGCTGCCCAGATATGCAAAAGTTTCAACATTCACCAAAGCTTCTCCGTCAAGTGTGATTTAAATAATGCTCATCAAGACCGAAGGTCTTGGGTTCAATAAAGCCTCCAAGGCTTTAGAAGTGCATTACTGAGAACTCCAATACAGAGACAAGACATTCATCCAGTACTTTCAGGATTCTAACAGTAATCTAGCTAAGATCAGTTTGCAATTTCAAATGGGTAAATTGTAATCTGATTTAACTAAGGAGGCTTGCGAAGACAGATTTGTTTTACATGAAGTTGAACGAAAGATCTGACTACCAATACGTTCTAAGCCCCACAAAACTGATTATTTGAGTGAAAAGGCAGGCATGGAAGACGGAGCCTATTTGGCTACATCCATACTCATTAGAGAACGAACCTAGTTCTTGGCCGATGCAATGCATTCGTCCTTCAGAACATTTCTGATGGTCATCGACTGACCATCCTGTTGGGTCACATCTTGATCGTGACGGAGTCGATCTCGTGTGCCGATAGGAGTATGAGCGTGGGCGTCACTACCCAGCTGACCACATCATGGAAGGGTACATTTTGGGAAACCTGAAACGGAAATTGGATTGATACTGGTCCTAGAGACCTGAGAGCGGGACCGCAGAGCCCAAGGGACAACTGCTTGAGGCCGGTCACGCACGGCCTTCTTATGAGGTTTTAAAGTGTTAGCTCCGCATTTCAAAAAGTCTTACCACCGGAGACAGAAATTCGTAAGGTAAGGTGAGGTGTGACATTATTAGGGTCGATCTTCTACAACCTCCTCTGTCTATTGTGCGCAGACAGCATTGCTGAAGATGCTGGTTGTCCGAGGGAATCACCTTACGGTTGTCACACCTATCTACAGTCAGCAGTAAGACTCCGCCATCAGAATTTGAGTTGCAGCTTTTAGTCTCATCGTTCTCCAATCGACCGACCGTAGCTGCTACCTTGACGTGGTGGTCGGGCTTGCTTATCATCATGACCCAACCGAACTATACTAGCTGGAACACATGTTCCTGAAGGTTCTACCATGCCAGGCAGGTCGATTGGAGAACGATGAGATTAAAAGCAGCTACTCAAGGTCTGAGGGAGAAGTCGTAATGGTGACTGCAGAGGAGTGTGACAGCAGTAAGGTGTTTCCCTCAGACAACTAGCATCTGCAGTGATGCTGCCTTGTCACAAGGAAGGAAGGGTTAGAAAAGGTCGACCCCAAAAAATGTCACACCTAACCTTACCTAACGGATTTCCGTCTCCGGGGATAGGACTTTTTGAAACGCGGAGCTAACACTGTAAAACCTCGTAAAAAGGCCGTGCGTGACCGGCTTCAAGCAGTTGTCCGTTGGGCTCTGTGGTGCCGCTTCCAGATCTCTAAGACCAACACTAATCTACTTTCCATTTCAGGTCCCTCAAGAAACAACCTTCCACGGTGTGGGCAGCCGGGAAGTGACAACCGCCCTCATACCCGTAACAGCACACGAGACCAAATTGGTCCAAATCAAATCCTTCTCCGATCGACCTGCTTGGCATGGCAGAAACTGCAGAAACATATGTTTTAGCCAATATAGCATGTTTGAATCATCACGAAACAAAAGTCCGACCACCACATCAATGTAGTAGCTACGGTCGGAAGCCATGTCTACCTCTTCATATATTCACATCCATGCTTATATGATACATAAAACTAGGTTTAGAAGTGACAGATTTGACCTTGCGGACAATACACTTTTCAAATGCTATCAAATTAGTATACTTGATCTTATTCAAATTCACATAATAATATCATGAATATGATCACCATTGACCAGTTAACGGAACTCTTAACTATGGTTATAAGGCTTGAAGAAGTAAAGAAGTTCAAAGTTATTAGTTGATATTGAAATTCCAGTAACAAAACAATCTTTCTGGGAGACAAAACAAAACATGCGAAAATTAGTAGGAACTCGAAGTTTTTAAAGACAAAATAAAAAAAACACTTACCAATTCTTTGACCAAACGATGTTTCGACAACTCTGCTTGTGACAGATAACTCAATAAATGTGCTGTATTCTCCCTAGCAAATGAGAGTATAGATAATAAATTTTATTTTATTTAATTTGCCGAAAAATTAATTTGGAAATCATGAATCGATTAATGTTAGACGACTATTACAAACATGGATGGCCGTTTCGTCCTGATATGGACTGATCAGCGGTGCACGTTCAAGACTCCCGATGCTCGCAAGAACCGAACCCAGGACCTCCAATCTTGCTCGTAAAAGCTTAAATGAGCCAGCATCCAACAATGTTAATGTCTAGCTTCGATCAATCCACAGTCTTACGCAACTTCATCCGCCGTTGCACTGCTTCACACACGATGCCGTTGAACTCTACTGGTGGTGGGAGCAGAGAGTCGAAGATCTACTTATTTTACAGTTGCAAGTCTGAAGATTGTGCTGTTACAGGTATACCTGAACGAGCTATGTTTTGTGGTTTAAGAGCAGGCAGCCAAACATAAACACGGCACAAATCCATCAAGTCACTGACATGTGGACTGAGTCATGTTGGTAGATGTAGGTTACATGGTTGGGGTCCGTCAGACGAAAGTCACCAATGGTTAGAGATCTTGAATGACATGGCTCAGAATTGTTTGCAATGGCACAGGTGCATCCACTCTTTGTATTCTCTGAAATTCTAATCTTCGGAATTCCTCATCATCACTATCTTTCTCTTATAATGTTATCTCACTGAACTATACTTCTTGAATAATATCTTCGATCCCTAATATTCTCGATTGCCGCCAATTCTTCTACTATTTCCAGTACCATGGGATTTGAACTGACAGTTGCGTCTTTGTGTTCTAGTGTGGTATGGTGACTTGAACTTATGTACGTACTTACGAAGTTCTACGCTGTAAATGACTGACTGACACATTTTCTTAGTCTTTTGGAAATAAATCGCTTGTTTCATTTAGTTTTAAAGTCTTTGTTCATTACGACATTTTACTTGAGGAGAAGCTGAGTACAGTGGGTCGATCTACATTCACTAAATGAAAAGTAAATATGACTGGCAAATGGATGAGGTACAATAGCTTCTAATGATTACAACAGAATTTTTAATACAAACGTCAAGACAGCTGTCTAGGGAGCGGAGCTGAAACGTGGTGAACTACAAAAGCTATCATCCAAAAGACAGAGGTATTTATCAAACATTGTCTACTTAAGATAGTTATTCAGACACCAACAGCAGTAATCTACTGTGGCAGAGAAAAAACCAACTTCTAGCTGAAAAAATTAGGAAAAAGCAGCTAGAAGTCGATAGAACAAACGTTGTGGAAATCGCCTGCACTCAACCACGAGGTATGCCCTAACTTGGAACCCTTAAGGGCCAAATGAAAAGAAACAGATCAAAAAATACATTACGCTAAGAATTTGAGACGGACATTAGATGCATGAATAACACTTGGGAACAATTGGACAGGAGAGTTTTTGACAAAGTTGGTGAGTAGTCTGTGTTCCAGAAAGGAGTGGCAGCGGTTAAAACAGTCAATCAATAGCTCAGTCAGTCAGGTGCAACGTAGAACTTCGTACGTAAGTACATCAGTTCATGTTGCCATACCACATCAGCACAGAGATGTAATTGTCAATTCAAATCCAATAGTAGAAGAGGTAGTAAAGGTATTAGGAGTAATCGGAGAGGTTAGGATTAGAAGATGTTATTCAAGAAGTATGATTCAGTGAGATAAGGTTAGAAAGTCAAAACTAGAGGTGTTGAAGAACCCAGAAGATTAGGATTTGAGAGAACACAAAGAATAAATGCACCTGAGCCATTGCAAACGATTTTGAGCCATGTCATTCAAGGTCTCTAACCATCGATTATTATCATCTCGCGAAACCCAACCAGGTAGTCGACAACTACCGACATGGCTAAGTCCACTTGTCAGTGACTTCATGGAATTATGCCATATTTTGGTTTGGCCGCCCCTAACTTTCTTCCAACCTACTCCTACACTACAAAACAAAGCTCGTCGCGGTAGTCGGTGGTTAGGCACACGTAACACATGTCCCAACCACCTCAATGATGAAATTTCATTACTTCATCTATTGATCTGCCATTCTTACCTAGCACCCGATTCCTAATAACAGTGTTGCTCACTCGGGTGTCCCACGATATACGAGCAATGCTTCGAAGACACCTATGATCGAAAACCAGTAACCTACGAATATCTTCTACTCTGACTGGCCATGTTTCACAGCCATAAAGTAAGACGGAGCGAACCACTGCACAGTACACCTGTCCTTTAGTCAGAAAACGGATATCTCGCCTTCGCCATAAGTGACGCAGGTCGGCAAAAGCCGATCGAGCCTTCTGTATCCGAGCTGAGATTTCGTCAGTCACCAGGCCATCAGCACTGATCAATCAATAGCTGAAAATAATATTTTCACCAAAAATTTATCTAAACAGCTGAAAGTAGTATCACATACGTTTAAAAGCTGAGTTTATAAAAACATGTACTTAGTAAATAAGTTGTATGAAATATAGAAAAAGCTAACAATTTAAAAATTACCAAGCTGTTGTTTGATTGAATAAACATTCATATTTCTCTGCAACTTCTTCAATTTGTTCACGAACTATACGTTCTAACCAATCAATTAATATCTAAAAAGATTATAGAAACGAGTTAATGAAATAACAATAAGAATAAGAGATGAACGAAGATATAAGAAGCATAGGCCGCTGACCAGCCTTCTCCAACTAACTTTGTGCTGTTCTGTCCAATTTTTGTTTGTTCTTCTCACATCTGTTTCAATTTATTGGCATAATGTGTTCATTGGCCCTGAGGATTTCAGGTGAGTGTCAACTTACTAGAGTAGCAGTGCTCCCTACTACACCCAGTCAGTCCACCTCACTTCAGCTCAATCCGACAGCCGATTTAAAATTACTCGGTAAGTTTGGGTCAAACAGCTAACATTAGCAGAAGTCCCATCAAGAATATAAGAAGCCAACCCGCTCAGAAGTACCCAAGAATGGTCCTCATCTCCGTTCCAGAAATATCCTCCCCGACAGAAGCAAACAAAAGTCCAGATCCAAATAAACCATCGTGTCGCTTCAGCTTCTTCATAGGGAGGTGTTAGGATATATCGGATCTGAGTGGCATGTCATGTCGCCGGATCCTCAATCCTTGCTGTCGTATTCCGATTAACGTAAACTTGTAATAGTTCAAGCCTATCAAATGACATGTTTACGTGCATTAGCAACAGAAAGTATCATAAAAAACCTGCCTACTCATATATTCTGTTCTCATAAACTATGCTATACAACTATGGAGTAATAAAGTGCGGTACAGACATCTTCCAGCTGGCGGACAGAGACATTGTTAACATCGAAAGTGACCCAAGTCATCAAAAGACAACCGGACTTTCGGAATTTGTGTTTGCATGTTATCATACATCGGCCATGATGAGCGAATGAGACTTCCGAAATAATTCAATGCACTGGACTAACTCACTCCTTAATGTTAGTTCAGGTATTGACGTAAAAAAATCAAGAAGACACTAGAATCACCGTTTGTTTAGGTTCTACCATGCCAAGCAGGTCAACTGGAAAACGGTAAGACTAAAAGCAGCAATTCAAGGTATGATAGCGGGATCGTACTGCGGACTGTAGAGAGGTGTGACAGATGTGGTGATCGGGCCTGCTTATCATCATAACCCAACCGAGCTACATTGGCTGGAATATATGTTCCTATAGGTTCTACCATGCCAGGCAGGTCGATTGGAGAACGATCAGACTAAAAGCAGCTACTCAAGATCTGAGGGCGAAGTCGTACTTATGGCTGCAGAGGGGTGCGATAGCAGTAAGGTGTCTCGCTCGGATTACCGACATCTGCAGCGATGCTGCCTTCTAACAAGGAAGGAAGGGTCGACCCTAAAAATGCCACACCTCACTTTACCTCACGGATTTACGTCTTCGACGGTAAAGACATTTGAAGAACGGAGATAACTTATTACAAAAAGGCCGACCTTAAGCAGTCGCCTTGGGCTATGTGGTTAGGCTTGTAAGTCTCTACAACTAACCCTCATCTACCTTCCTATTCAAGCTTTTCAAAAAATATCCTTCCAGGGTGTAGGCAACTGGGAAGTGACATCCGCCATCATACTCGTAACACGATACGAGACCAAAGTAGTCAGAATCAAATCCCCAAAACTAGGTTCAACGGATCTCTTCTGAAAAGGAATAGGCAATGAATACTGTGATGTTAATGATGAACTTGACCATGCAGATCGAACGCTCAGGTGACCGATAAGGACTTGTTGATCACAGGAAAAATAATGAAGACTCTTTTGTATAATTTTGTATACATCAAAACATGACTTTAGTCAGCAAAACGGTTTGGCCGTTACCACTAGCGTAATACTTAGTACGGTCTCTTCACTAAAATTCAAGATTGATCTAGGATCTAACAAAGTAAATAGTTTATGAACTTCATATCCCATGTATATGTAACCGGAAAAAAGTCAAACTACCAACCTGAGTTTCACGAAGTTCATTATCTCTTTCATATAGTAATCGAATAATTTCCCGTTCCGAATGATTAAAATTCTAACAAACGATATAATCAATGAAAAAGTAAGAAAAATAAATGAAAATGAATAAAACAAGTAGATATAACAAGTCTAGTTGTAAAAACAATAACAATTTACTAGTTAAATCATATACTGAATAAAGTTAGGCTTGTACACCCACTGGTCCATCAGTCAGTCAGATGCAACGTAGAACTTCGTACGTATGTACATCAGTTCATGTTGCCATACCACATCAGCACAGAGATATAATTGTCAATTCAAATCCAATAGTAGAAGAGGTAGTAAAGGTATTAGAAGTAATCGGAGAGGTTAGGATTAGAAGATATTATTCAAGAAGTATGATTCAGTGAGAAAAGTTTAGAAAGTCAAAACTAGATGTGTTGAAGAATCCAGAAGATTAGGATTTGAGAGAACACAAAGAATAAATGCACCGGCGCCATTGCAAACGGTTTTGAGCCATGTCATTCAAGGTCTCTAACCATCAATTATTATCATCTCGCGGACCCCAACCAGGTAGTCGACAACTACCGACATGATTAAGTCCACTTGTCAATGACTTCATGGATTTCTGCCATGTTTTGGTTTGGTCCATAGGTTTGAGTGGTCACGAGCAAAAGTGAATATGCCTTGGGTTTGAGTCTCGCCGAGTATGCGCATTGTTGAGAAACCACAAATTGCGACGAAACGGTTGTTTAGTATACTTAGGTTTTCAATGGCTGCCTAATTTAGGTCGATTTTTGGTTGAAACAGAACTAATCTTTTTTCTACTCAACCCAGTCTTGTCACTGTCAAGTGGACTGAGTCATGTTGGTAGGTGTAGGCTATCTGCTTGGCGTCCGCAAAATGAAAGTCACCAATCGCTAGAGACCTTGAACGACATGGCTCTAAATCGTTTGAAATGGCGCAAGTCCATCCATTCTTTGAGCTCTCTCAAAACCTAAACTTATGGATTCGTCAGCACCTCTATCTTTCTCTTTCTAAACTTATATCACTGAATTATACTTCTTTAATAATATCTTCAAACCCTAGTCTTCTTCATGACCATTAATACTTCTACTATCTTTATCACTATGGGATTTGATTTGACATTTGCGTCTCTGTGCTAATGTGGTATGGCAACCTGAACTTATGTACATACGTACGAAGTTCTACGTTGCAACTGACTGACTGACTGCCTCAACCTAGTCTTAAATCAGCCGTCATAGTGTGTCGATATATTTGAGGAATGGATAATCACATGTATTAACCATTCCGGTGGTTAAACATACGCATCAGTTAATGTACTGTCTTTTCTAATACACTAAGTTCAACCTTTAAATTACTAGCTCGATGGTACCAAACTACACGAGTAGTGCTCTGAAGGCACATTTGATTGAGTACTAATAACCTAGTCATAATCTGTTTTTAACGTCTAGGTCTCACAGAGAAATTCTGAGTAGTTAAATCGTCCATTGGTTGGGAGAAGAACATCCACCTACGCCATAAGTGACGATACAAATATTTAGTCAGACACTAGCCCTTTATGGTTAACTAAGCTTCTACAGACAGACAAGCTCAACTGTCCCACTCCATATTATTAAATTAGGAACTGTTGCATACCAGTTTTGGAACATTTTACATTAACGCAAGAAACGCATCTCAAACATACTAGCACAGTAGCCTAATGTGTTTAGAAGGCTGTTTTGTTAACACCTTAGCTAAACAGGACTATAATCTGAACATTCTGATATGAAAAGAGAAGAAATTAACTAACTCATTCACTGGGCTTTAAGTCAAACTTGTTGTACTGCAGATATTTGTCAACACCAACTAGAAGAGAAGTAGGTATTCTAAGCATGTGAGCCAATGATTGAGTAACTAATGCCTACGTGGTAGAGTGGTGACACCATGAACAATGGTTAAAGTTGCTGTTATTAAGAAATTAGTTTACTATAGGGCTCCAAACCAGAATCCAAATAATCTATAACTGGTAGTTACAGTTATATTCAAATACACCAACAAAATCAGATTAGTTGACAACAAATTCTTAGAACTATAAAGGAAAAACTGTATCATAATGAATGAGTCGAGTAAACCGGACGACACATAAAAAAACATGAAACAAAACAATCAAATTCGTACAGATAAATCATTTCCTTCAACGGTACCGGTTTTAGTTTCTGATTCAAAACGATCCAAGTAAATGCTTGAAATAAGATTCTATGTGTTCCTCTCAAGATTGATCATTTCTGTGATGCTACGAATATTGGGTAATCTTGTAGAAAGATAATCATGTAAATTTGAATGGATCTTACCCTTTACGATGAGACTTTTCAGTGAAAATTTTGGGTAGTCTTTGAACAATTTTATGGCACGCATTACCATACTGAACAGGAATCTCAGATAAAGAGGTTTGTGAATTTTTCCAAAGATTACAGAAATGAGAGAATAGGCTTGATCCATCTAAAAGTAATTTGTGTAAAAGCTACAAGAGGATTTGTTAACTACCGAATATTTCCGGATTCTCATCTATCAAGTGAGTAATATTATTGCTCTTCTGAAAATTACTATTCATCTACAAATCACAACCAGTAGATTGATCATCATGAGAAAACCTACCTCAGACCAGGAATTGAGCATATCAACTTCAGTCATTTTATACAACTACATAATATCAATGACAAAAAAATGTTTTACAAAAATTGACAATAATGGATTACACTGTATTAGATCGTACTAAGAGTATTAGAAAATGAGTACTAACAGAACTGGACAAGTAGGCGGTAGACAGCACAAACGCAACCCTGTATGAAAATGTTTAGATTACGTTCTCATAATTGGGTAGCACAAAGTTATTTTATAACATCCGTAAGCTACGTTCAGAACTATATCTGAATTATCAGCATTTGATTGGAGCCAAATATCGCTGAATAGTAATCAAGTAACTAATTGCCATAAATTCGTAACCTATAAGCTTTTCTATCTAATGCGCTATGTTTGTCGACAGATTTTGTCACATATACGTTCTAGATTTACTTAGGGCTTGTTACTTTGATGGTCTACACCGAATAGCTTTTGTAGTAAACCCTACAGAAGTCACCTTTTGATGACAACCTTTTTTTAGATGATGGCAAAAGAGAATGTCAATCTCCCAACCATGGATGAAACTTTGAGGGCAGCCCTGAAATTTTACTGAAATCGGGTGAAAAGGTTTTAATGACAAAAACATGAACAATAACTTGTTGGTTCACAAACCTAAGATGGCTTACTCGGACTGGATAAGATTGCAACCACTCAGGATCAAGGTTCCCGCACTATGCTAAGTAGTCCTCACCACATACGTCCTTGATGTTTCAAATAGGAACGCAGCTTCATATGCTAATTTATATTTATTTTGTGTACAATACATATTACATTTTCATTCGTCATAACCCACATAATTTGTGCAATGATTGTTACAGACTGTATGATGTTGTTTAAGAAAATTCACAATTTCATGTACATTTTTTCTTATTCCATAGTTTAAGATTCTTACCATATTCTTCACCTCTTTTTCCCGCATAAGCCCGTATAAGGTTTTTAATATTATACCTCTACCCTTGTCAAATATTTTTTCAACATCGAAGTGGATCCGGTGTCTAGGATTTATCAGTCAAATACAATTGCACAGCTTTTTCTGGCTCCGGGAACCTAAATAATAACTATGTCCTGCGAACTATATCCCTTTATCTGTTACTTCGGTTGAAAGTCGAAGATTATTAAATCATCTTCCTCCAGCATACGCTACAGTATCGGTTTAGGATATGAGAACAACGCATCCTATAAATTTTTCGTTTAGAAATTGTTGTCCCCAGCTCATACTTTCTTGATATATTTGTTATACACCCTCTGTTAAAATCAATGTAGAATC
>OX103973.1:45553782-45586492 GCA_944470395.2 Schistosoma turkestanicum
TAGTTGTGACAGAAAAGATTTGACATGAAACATGTATTTCGAGAAAAGAAACTGCGGAACAATGAAATGAAAAAAAGTTATAGATGATTTATGAGCTTATAATCTACGATTTTGAGCTGTCACCCAAAGTCATTAGACACTGGTTACGATGATCACATTGGATTTAACCAGATATTTTGAATCTACTTACTGAAACCAGTCTAAAAATATCTATATGAAATGATTACATATTTTTGCTTGAGAGCCCCTAGCTTTCTTTCAACCTAGTCTTAAATCAGAAATCATAGTGATGATATATTTGAGGAATGGATAAACACATGTACGAACCATTCCGGTGGTTAAACATACGCATCAGTTAATGTAATGTCTTTTCTAATACACTAAGTTCAACCTTTAAATTACTAGCTCGATGGTACCAAACTACACGAGTAGTGCTCTGAAGGCAAATATGACTGAGTACTAATAACCTAGTCATAATCTGTTTTAAGGTCTAGGTCTCATAGAGAACTTCTGAGTAGTTAAATCGTCCATTGGTTGGGAGAAGAACATCTGACCTACGCCATAAGTGACGATACAAATATCTAATCAGACACTAGCCCTTCATAGTTAACTAAGCTTCTACAGACAGACACGTTCAACTGTCCCACTCCCTATTATTAAATCAATTACTGGTGCATACCAGTTTTGGAACATTTTACATTAACGCAAGAAACGCATCTCAAATATACTAGCATAGTAGCCTAATGTGTTTAGAAGGCTGTTTTGTTAACACCTTAGCTAAACAGGACTATAATCTGAACATTATGATATGAAAAGAGAAGAAATTAACTGGCTCATTCACTGGGCTTTAAGTCAAACTTGTTGTACTGCAGATATTTGTCAACACCAACTAGAAGAGAAGTAGGTATTCTAAGCATGTGAGCCAATGATTGAGTAACTAATGCCTACGTGGTAGAGTGGTGACACCATGAACAATAGTTACAGTTGCTGTTATTAAGAAATTAGTTTACTACAGGGCTCCAAACCAGAATCCAAATAATCTATAAGTGGTAGTTACAGTTATATTCAAATAGACCAACAAAATCAGATTAGTCGACAACGAATTCATAGAACTATAAAGGGAAAACTGTATCATAGTGAATGATTCGAGTAAACCGAACTACACAAAAAAAACATGAAACAAAACAATCAAATTCGTACAGATAAATCATTTCCTTCAACGGTACCGGTTTTAGTTTCTGATTCAAAACGATCCAAGTAAATGCTTGAAATAAGGTTCCATGTGTTCCTCTCAAGATTGATCATTTCTGTGATGCTACGAATATTAGGTAATCTTGTAGAATGATAATCATGTAAATTTGAATGGATCTTACCCTTTACGATGAGACTTTTCAGTGAAAATTTTGGGTAGTCTTTGAACAATTTTATGGCACGCATTACCATACTGAACAGGAATCTCAGATAAAGAGGTTTGTGAATTTTTCCAAAGACTACAGAAATGAGAGAATAGGCTTGATCCATCTAAAAGTAATCTGTGTAAAAGCTACAAGAGGATTTGTTATCTACCGAATATTTCCGGATTCTCATCTATCAAGTGAGTAATATTATTACTCTTCTGAAAATTACTATTCATCTACAAATCGCAACCAGTAAATTGATCATCATGAGAAAACCTACCTCAGACCAGGAATTGAGCATATCAACTTCAGTCATTTTATACAACTACATGATATCAATGACAAAAAAAATGTTTTACAAAAATTGACAACAATGGATTACACTGTATTAGATCGTACTAAGAGTATTAGAAAATGAGTACTAACAGAACTGGACAAGTAGGCGGTAGACAGCACAAACGCAACCCTGTATGAAAATGTTTAGATTACATTCTCATAATTAGGTAGCACAAAGTTATTTTATAACATCCGTAAGCTACGTTCAGAACTATATCTGAATTATCAGCATTTGATTGGAGCCAAATATCGCTGAATAGTAATCAAGTAACTAACTGCCATAAATTCGTAACCTATAAGCTTTTCTATCTAAAGCGCTATGTTTGTCGACAGATTTTGTCACATATACGTTCTAGATTTACTTAGGGCTTGTTACTTTGATGGTCTACACCGAATAGCTTTTGTAGTAAACCCTACAGAAGTCACCTTTTGATGACAACCTTTTTTTTAGATGATGGCAAAAGAGAATGTCAATCTCCCAACCATGGATGAAACTTTGAGGGCAGCCCTGAAATTTTACTGAAACCGGGTGAAAAGGTTTTAATGACAAAAACGTGAACAATAATTTGTTGGTTCACAAACCTAAGATGGCTTACTCGGACTGGATAAGATTGTAACCACTCAGGATCAAGGTTCCCGCACTAGACTAAGTAGTCCTCACCACATACGTCCTTGACGTTTCAAATAGGAACGCAGCTTCATATGCTAATTTATATTTATTTTGTGTACAATACATATTACATTTTCATTCGTCATAACCCACATAATTTGTGCAATGATTGTTATAGAATGTATGATGTTGTTTAAGAAAATTCACAATTTCATGTACATTTTTTCTTATTACATAGTTTAAGATGCTTACCATATTCTTCACCTCTTTTTCCCGCATAAGCCTCTATCATGTATAAGGTTTTTATTATTATACCTAAACGCGGGCTGTTTTTTATCTCTACCCATCGAAGTGGATCCGGTGTCTAGGATTTATCAGTCAAATACAATTGCACAGCTTTTTCTGGCTCCGGGAACCTAAAGAATAACAATGTCCTGCGAACTATATCACTTTATCTGTTACTTCGGTTGAACGTCGAAGATTATCAAATCATCTTCCTCCAGCATACGCTACAGTATCGGTTTAGGACATGAGAACAACGCATTCTATAAATTTTTCGTTTAGAAATTGTTGTCCCCCAGCTTATACTTTCTTGATATATTTGTTATACACCCTCTGTTAAACTCAACTCAGAGTGAGGGCTTGTAGAATAAGTATAGTTTACAACCTATAAAGACAGATGACGAAATCTAAGCTCCTCCTACTTCATATTTGCATACCATAATAACACGTGAAATAAACCATCTATTTTTATCAGACGGACGAAACATTCGTGGGTTTGTCCATAGTGGAACGCTGTAAGCTAGGTCACTATGTAAGATCCATTTCTGATGGCTATATTTGTGAAAATCCCTCCATGTATACATTCGTAATTTGTTCTCATTGATTCCTTCAGTTGCGCATATTTTTAGTTTGTTCGATTCCATTTTAGATTATAATATTTGTATTTTATTATACTTTCTACTCTCGACTGCTATTGATTTGTATAATTGAGCAATCTTTGGTCGAATAACTGAGTGGTTATTTTTGTTTAGGTAATGATGTACATTTATTTTTACGATGAATATTAAAATTGTTATTTAACCAAATCACTTGTTTTGGATTTAAGCTGGGCAAGACGCGTGTCTAAACTACCTAGATAGTTATTCCTCAGTCCAAACCTCAGTTTGGATCTTGCAGTTTTAAACAGAACCAATAGATCGGAATCTTTTTGACTAACGTTTCGTGGATTTCAGTCATCGGAATATAACACCTCTTGCGCCTGTTTTAGGTCTAGAACTACCAAAGGAAAGGAATCTCATGGACCCAGGATCATTATTGCATCCATCAAAACAAAGAAAGAGGACATTACAATGAACGTCATCCAATTCTAAGCACCTACCAACGACTACAATGACTACGTTAAAGATCAGTTCTACGAAAGGCTGCAGTCAATCGTCGACAGATGTTCACCAATGGAATCGACCATTCAGATGGGAGGCCTAAATGCCAAGGTTGGAATGGACAACACTGGATATGAAGACATCATGGGACGACATGAACTGGGAAAAAGGAGCGAAAATGGTGAGAGATTTGCAACCCTGTATGCCTTCAAGAAACTGGTCATCGGTGGCACAACATTCTCACACAAACGCATGCACAAAGCTACATGGATTTCACCGGATCACATTGCTCAGAACCATATCGACTATATCTGTAACCATAAAAAGTTCAGAAGGACTATGGAGGATGGGAGAACCAAAAGAGGAGCCGACACGGCCTCAGATCACCACTTGCTGGTTGTCAAAATGAAACTGGAACTAAAGGAGCACTGGAAAACGGGGCAGACAACATCAAACAAGTTTAATACAGCCTTTCTGCAGGATGCCGTAAAACTCAAAGAATTCAAGATAGCCCTAAGCAATAAGTTCCAGTGCTTGCAGAATCCACTCGATAAAGAGGAAACAACCATGGAGAACAATTAAGAAGGGATCAAAGAGGCAATCATTTCAACATACCATGAGCTCCTGGGTCACAAGAAGCACCATCACAAGGATTGGATGTCCGTTGGTACTCTTTCTAAAATTGAAGAAAGGAGGAACAAGAAGGCAGCAATTAATGTCAGCCGAACAAGAGCAGAGAAAGTTAAGGCACAAGCTGCATACACAGAAGCAAACAGGGAAGCGAAGAAGAGCATCGAAGCTGACAAACGAAAATATGTGGAAGATCTAGCAATGACGGTGGAAAAGGTTGAAAGAGAAGAAATCAGTCGAACGATACAAAGAAGAATCTCGTTGGAAACTGTCGTAAACCAGCACGACCATTGAAAAGCTAGGAAGGCAAAGTAATCAACAGCGTTGACGAATGGCGAAATGGGTGGGTAGAACACTGGCAACTTTTGAATCGACCAGCTCCATTAAACCCACCCGACATCGAAACATCATTCTAATAATAATAATAATAATAATTTATTCTCAAATAACAATCATGTTACAAGAGACATGCCAATTTACAGGCAAGATCAAAATGTTAAGATCAGAAACATATTTCTTTTTTAAAACGGTATACAGTTACTGAAACATTTCACAAGATTCATTGTTTTCTTAAAGATGGAATGTACAAAGCGAATAATTGGCGCAAGTTACGAAGGTTGCGTTACGACAATCATCTTATGGGCTGAGAAATGATTCATGGTACAGACAGGTTTTCATATAACAAGAATTGATGCGGTAAATGTACAAAGGTCTGGTTGATATTCGTCAGCTAATGATTTCACATGTTCTTGGGTAGGGTAACCAAGTCTACTGCAAATATCCAGACTAATATATGTGGATTGGAATAAGGTTCTGAAAAAAGAGGAATAAAGAAAACGGGACGAGGAGCAAAACAGAAAATATTCATGTTCAAAGCCGAACAACGGCTTCGCACATACGTTTATGGATAAAAAAAGATATGTTTACCCAAACATTTTTAATAGCAGAACACTTTACACCTGCGCTTATGTAGGTTAATGAAGACACTTCAGTAGTGAGATAACTAATGAGAAGTTAGTCGAAAGAATCGAGGAAATTCAGAAGAACCAAGTTGTTAGTAATAAAGTTGATTTACAAAATATAATAAAGAGGATCAGTGATATAATTTTTTGGTTTTATTTATTCTTTTTATTTTTAACTCTGAGGCTCAAGAAGTTATGAATGAGCTCTTTTTTAGTATAGTTGTCCAGACCAGCTTGTAATAGGATTTCTCGGTAGGAAGTAAAAACCAGTGCAAGGTTACAGACATGGGTTGTAGACGAGGTTAACTAGGAAAAGTAACATCAATATCACTGATTTGTTACATCCTGCTATCTCGTAAGGAGCCGTAAGCAAACAAAATGTTCTGCCACACAGACATGGGTAGATTGAGTTTATCGCCCCACCGTCATGAATGCTGGTCAGATACACCACCCTCCCTCCTTTTGTGATGTTAGGCTCTCTTACGTTTAATGGTTAATTGTAAATAATGGTCTCTAGTCTACTCTCAATTTTTTTTGTTGTACACCTTATCGGAATTAACATTCTCTACTAGCTCCAACATTACAAGCAATCCAGACAACTTAGCCAGATAATATATCCACATAGCATATCACACTGATTTTAAGTAAACGAATGTTATGATTTGTAAGATGAGTCAGTTAATGGGTAGTTTGGAAATAGGAAGGACAGGGAGCTGAAACGAGGAGAAAGAGAAAAAAAAGAGTTGAAATAATGTTAAAAATTAATGAGTAAAGCGATAAGTTGGTAAGCAGGCAAGGTGTTTGCATGTTAATGAATTGGGGAAATAAAAATTAGTTAAACTGTTAGTACTTAAATAAGAAGATACTCACAATGATACACGGTGTTTGAGTTCCTTGTAATTGACAGTAGTTGAACAGCATCTACAGGCTTTTCAATTTGTCTGTCTACTAGAAATAAAAACTAAAACTGCTTTGAAGATATGAAAATAATAATCTGAATTTAAATTCAGAGAAAAGTCACGGGTAACACTTCAAAGGCGTAACCTATTACTGTTAGTAGGAGCAGGGGGATTCGTCTATCATTTCATGATACATGTATGGGTGGTAATGAGAACACAATGTGTTCATAGTCTATAATTCGTTTCCGAGGTTCATCTAAATATTTGGTGGACCATAAAAGAGTGCCTGGGGACTTTGTGTGAGTTCCGGGAATAGTCGATATATCTCTTTAGAGTCTAGCAACAGCCTCCCAATCGATGTTGGCTCAACAACAGTTTAAGAGATCAATATTGCCATCACACTAATCAAGAGCGGCCAAGCAGCGGGACTAGACAATATTCCAGCAGTGGCATAGAAAGCAGACGTAGCAGCTACCTAGAGAGGCATCACTGTTCTCTCAGTACCAGTAGGGAGTTGTTAAACGGAATGAAGGACTTCGTAGACGCCCAACTACCAGATCAACAGGCTGTGTTTCTTAAGGATCGGTCGTGTACCGATTAAACTGCAACATGACGGATCATTGTGGAACAATCCGTTGAATGGAACTCACCACTCTACATCAACTTCATCGACTACGAGAAAGAATTCGATAGCATGGACAGGAAAACACTACGGAGGCTTCTTCGACACTACGGCGTGCCTGAGAAGATAGTCAACATCGTACGGAATTCTTATAATGGATTAAATTGCTGCATGGAGCATTGAGGACATCTGATAGACTCATTTAAAGTAAAGACCCTGTTATGCAAGGTTGCTTACTCTCATCCTCTCCCTTACTTTTGGAGATCTACTGGCTAATGAAAGTGTCAACATCTGGAGGGAAGCACGATATACAATAGATAGACTATTTCTCCATGACTGTTAATTGTATAGCATTGATGCCTAACCAATAGTTCATAAGTTGTAACAGCCAGACAAGTTTGTGAAAGGAACTTGCAGAAATAGTGTTTCTCAACAGGATGCGAGACATAGAACACTAAGTAGAACTCAATAGCTTCTTTTAAATATTTAACATGAGCCTAACAGCAAAAAAGGAGGGAGGCTGGAGTTACTGACCAGCAAACATTGATGGTGTGGGCGATAACTTCAAACAACCCATGTTTGTGGGGCAGAACATTTTATTTGCTTTCGGCTCTTTAGATTGATGAGACGACTAATCAGTAACACTGAGGTTGCTCTTATACGCTTGCTACTTCTGTGGTTCATGTTTCCAAAACTATGCTGAGGTCGCTATTCTGTCGAGACACCTGCAACATTCTTACTCAGGCGCTAACAGTATGACTTAGAGGTTGGCATTCAATAATAAAGAAAAAAAAACAGTTAGACAGTGCGAGATTTTATTCATCAAAATTTTCTGTTTACAAATTCTACTCTTTCGATTTCGACGTACATAAATCCAGCTTCTTACTTCGACTTCTCTTCTATCCACCTGACACTGCACAACTCTCCCTTCTTTTTGCTGTACTCCTTTATCTGTGTGTTATATTCTTATATTCCCATAATTTAATTTAATTTAAGTGGTCAGTATGAATTTTATCTTGACTTACTACTGTATTGACTACTTTAACATGACAGGTTAAGTAATGCTTTGGTTAAATATATACACTTGCCACACTGCTGCCTTTTCCTCTCTCTCTCTCTTCTCCTTTTCAGAACCCCATTCACGGTGGGAAATCCTTGGCGACTCTAGGGAACATGTACCCTAGGTACATGACTGTCTGGATCACAGCTCGTATCAAGCGCGTTCCATATGACTTTTCCCAACAAATTCACTATTGATCTCGGCAAATCGCCAAAAGAACCTATTGTGCACCTTAATTATTTGCACTCTACTATTGAAAATGTGGCTGTATAATACTGTTTCTGTCAGTGACATGGTGTAAATATACAATCAGAAACTGACTCTCATACTTAATTTAACTGCTATAACTTTACAGTAATTGTGAAAGCATTTGTGACAATTTGATCTAGCCTGTAAACTGGCGTGACTCTTGTAACGTAGTTATTTGAGAATAAATTATTATTATTATTATATCCTTGTTTTTCCCTCGTGTGCATGCTGAGGTTGCCACTACCTGGTCTTCGTCTCTTGCATTTGTTGTTGCGTGTTCGACGGACTAGTCAGATCATCTGCGAAGTCCAGATAGTTCAGCTGTTGCCTAGCTAATAATATATATTTTCTCATATAACTACGTTACGTTAATACAAATATCATGCCAGTTCTTCTGTATGGAGCGAAAACTTTGAGAACTACGAAATCCATGCTCCATAAGATACAAGTATTTATTAACAGTTGTCTACGCAAAATACTTCGGATCCGTTAATCAGATGTCATCAACAACAACCTACTTTGGGAGGGCAAACAAGATTCCGGTGAAAGAGAAAATCAGGAACATGCTTTTGAGTTGGATAGAACACTGAGGAAATCAGCTAACTGCATGACAAGACAAGACCTCACCTGGAATCCTCATGACCAGCGGTATAAGCTGAAGATGAAAACTAATAAATATTGATTTTCCGATATTTCTGTCTCAATTCATTGTTTCAGTTGCTTGAAAATAGATCAGTACGTCTTCAGTAGTTGATGGCGGATACTGGAACAGAAGACTAGTGTTGTTTTCCGAAATTGGGTTTTGTCATTCACTGCCCCCTCTCAGGTTTTTATCGAAATTTTCAACATTCATAGTCTATTCCTGAATTGCGTTGATTTAATGCATCAAAATAGTGCAAACGCTGTCTAATTTTTATGATCTTCGCCACTGACAAACTAAGGCATCAGATTTCTGGAGCTGATGGACTAATATTAATATCACTTTCAGCATAACAAGTAAATGCCTATTGGCTAAGTAGATCAAGAGTTCTCCTCCGAAAGTAAAGTACCTCGTATCTTCGGTATTTATTGAGTGAAATTTTATTAGCTTTCTCATACTTGTTACTCTTCAGACTCGTATTTCCATTTTTGTGCCAGGCTCGCAATTCCACCGAAACTAACGACAACATGCACACTCATACTCTGGCGAGGTGGTCTAGAGATTAGTATTTAGAGAGAAAGAAAGTCAGGGCAATGGTAGGTAGTAAATGATACTTAATTAAATGCGTTCACAAACTCCTCTCTGCTTGTTTTTCTTTCGTCTCTAAAGAACAGCTTCCAAGCTTCTTTCCTTAACTTCTCTTCCGTTATTCGGTATTGTTGCATTATCTAACTACGGTTCATTGTAATTTTAGCAGCCAGTATGAGCTTAACTTACTGAATGACCATTACTTTACCTTCTCCGCATTTTCGCGATTGTTTATCCTCTTTCCTTGCTGCTTTGCTCCTTTCTTGCAACTAATCATCAGTAGACAATCATAGAGCTTCTTTTAAGGCCAACTACGCATGCCTTAAGAAAGTGTTCGTTTTGGTCAAAGCTTATACCGAGTGCTTTGCAATTAACATAACAAATATGACATTGCTAAACTGTTCCACTACACGAACACTATGCGGGTGAACATTTCTGTGAACCACTATAGATTACCTACCTACCTACAAACCAACTCTGCTGGGTACCTATCCCATTTATTAACCCCTGTTAGAAATTTCATAGTATCCCATTGATCATGCCAGTAAAATGGCGTGTACTTTCTAGTCCTACAGTACATTACTATTACTTCTAATATTTGAATTGCTGGAGAGGCACGGGAGTACACACCTAGGTAGCTTAGCACTCACACGGTTTTGAGTGGCCCTCTTGCAACACTTTATCAAGGACTCTTGTTTCGTTTACTGGCTTCTCACAACCACATTGTCTCTGATTCCCATGACGAAGATAGATACCAGAAGTCAGGTGCAATAATCTGTGGTAAGAAATTAAATATTACCGATATAAGAAATTACACGGCTGCTTAATACTAGTTCTGAATATCAGCCCGACAGTGTCCCATCATCAATAAATGTACTACGGTCAAAGAATGAAGAAGTTACAGAGATTGTCGGTTGTACTGAACCATTTGAAGAAGATCTGAACCCGTATGTTTTTATTTTGTGGACTGATGAAGCCGACATTATGATGAAAGTTAATTTCGGGAGGAGATCTACGTCACAGCTAAGGTTGGGTGGTCGAGAGTTAAAATATTACTGATCAAACATTTATTCACTTCATCATCTGGAGAAGACACTGTTTGTTTTCTCTTACGACCTAGTATCTCAACCTACTACAACCGTTTTAGGATACTTGACGATTACAAAACGAGGGATTATTTCGATGATGCTTCTGATGCATAACAGCTGTTCTTATACATGACCATGCTTGTAAAGACCAAATTACCAACATCTGATCAACACGTGGAACTACCGAAACAAGATTTATTCTGTTAGGCCAAATTGTGTCCTTCTCTATGGCGAACGAAGCGATTTTGGGTGACTCAAATCAGAACTCGTCAAAATACAGACTTTTTGGTGGATTTACAAAATTTTAATCTGAGAAGAAAAATTATGTTGCAAATATGGAATACTCTGGATGGTACAGCCTGTGACATACAGTCATAGGTTTCCATTGAACGAGATATTTTTCTAAACAACAAAAAGAATGATTAATAAATGAATATTCGGCAACGGAGAATCAACAAGAGTTCTTCCATCAAGTTAGGTTTGAATACCTGCCTTAAAGCTCCCGTTTTCAGAAGTTGATGATCAGTCAACAGTCGTACGAAGAACTCTGCCGTAACGTTGGGTTTGATAGAACATCACACGACTGTTAATGACTTTGCAAAAATCAATGCTGAAATCAAAATAGAACTGCAAAAATTACTAAAGTTGAAAACTAATGTCTCAGAAGCATATAACACGGTTATAGAAGTCCTGAGTTAAAATTAAACACAGAACATGGTCAAAGAGCCATGAAATAACGATACTGTCCAATGAGAAGCTGTAGAGGGAATTTGATGGTATTCCTTCATTTAAAATGCTCATAATTTCACAAATTTTGGGCACAACTGAGAGTACATATTTGAATGTGAATGCGTTTGAAGGAGACATTTTTAGTGTTTCGATTAACCAGTTATTTATATTTGTACTTACATGTCGGTAGTGGGTACATTCGTCTGTATGTACCTAGTTTTACATATGGTGTAACTGGAATTTGTTGAAATTGAGTGATTGAAAGTTGTCGAAACCAATCAAGCTAATGTATCTGAAATTTATATGGCACGATATCTTGATGATTTCAGCTGAACGCATGTTTACAGGCTGACAAATGTCTACAATATTTAACTCATGAGCCGTTTTTAGTTTTGGGAAAAATTAGACAATAATGCTTTAGATAAGAAGGGAGATTGCATGGCTGTTCGCAATTATGAATTTCATTACTGATTGTCACTGGAGTTCGAAATAGTCTAACAAGATTATAGGCTGTTTACCAAGTAGGATACCGCAAATGGGTAAAAATAACATGTTAAATCACGAAGTATCGATAAAGAATTTTGTTCAGTGACAGTTACCGGTAGATCTATTGATGGAGTGTTTTTTGTTTATTACGCGCGTCTGGAATTAATGTCATGAATGTTTACTGGTATTGTTGCTTTTTGACTATGTCGAAAACCGCTGCAAATAACTACCCAAACTTTTGAATGAGTATTCACTAGTAGGAAATAAATAGTTTGTTTTGGACCCCCAATATCTTTTTCGACTCAAAATATCTCTCCTTTTAATAGTTTGTAAGGGTGAGAAGTCTTAAATGGTTTGAACAACATTAACGCAACCAAAAATGGAAAAGCATAGAAACTAAACCAACTCCCCTCATCATATTCAAGGACCATTGGTGATTTCTCCACAATATTTAAGTTACTTCAAGACGAATCAAATTGCATGTCTTTATCTTTTTGGTCTTCTAAAACAGAGAGTTTATGAAGACATTGAAAAATTTAACAAATCTAGAATACTTTACTTGCCAAATGATTGTCGACTTTCTCATTGAATCATCGAACGGTGGAACTCTTGACCCTAACACGTGACTGAATCCCTAGGAATAAACGTGTTCGAAGAAAAGTTAGATCAATCGGAAGAACCTCATGTTCCCCTTATACTTGTCAATATGAAATTGAAACAGGTTATTATTGTAATTCAGCCGTTTTCAAACATTTTACGCTTTCCTGATGCTCTGGAATAAAACTGAAGTAAAATGTGAGGGATAGTAGTATCGGTTCATATCATATTATAGAGTTGCTTTCTAATTTTTCAAGCATATCCATTGTCATGGTGTACGAGTCGGTTTATAACCGGCCTGTTTGTTCGTCAAGGTCATGTTCGACGTAGGGTCTGCACCTCCTAAACATGACCCACCAGCCGGGATGGAGCCGTATGATCTTCCTAGGGAAAGAGATCTGGGGGCTCTTAGTAATGCCCAACAAGCTGCAACAAATAAGTTAAAGGTTAGACGCTATTAATTCTATATAACTTAACAGACTGAAACTCGGTTGAACAATGAACTCTATTTGCGGAAACATCCAGAAATAAAGTATATGATTACTGCATTTCTGAGGTAAAATTGGCTTTTTACCAGTTGATGTCTTTTAGAGATATTTTGACGAAACAGCCTGAAGATGCTAGAGAACATTTTGTAGGTAAGGTTCATGTTAAGCTATCTCTTTAGACTTTTTTACGAGTCCGAATCTTATTTCAAATGTAGAAACCATTAAGGAAGAATATATGAAGCAGTATCATGATGATGAAGTCATTCGCTCTTTGGCCCAATGACAATCGCAAACACGAATTTTGTTAATGTTTCTTTTGGGTTTAGTTGGGAAAATAATTAAGTGCATGTAGTTTTTAAATTTCTAAGCACACACATCAAAAAGCTTTTTTTCAACTGCTTTCTTTTGTGTATGTCAAAATCTTTAAACGTAAATGGTCCCTGAGTTTCTTTCAACAATCCAGTTCACGGTATAGATAAATGTTCACTATCCCGCACATTTAATTAGATCGAACGCGTATTGCAACTTTTGTCGAAATATCGTTGTTTTTTGTGCTTAGTTCAATATTGTGAAGAAGTAAACAACAGTGACATAATTAAAGCTTGTTTTGGAAACACTATTGTACTTTATTCGAAGTCTGCTAAATGCTAATATTTAATTTTGGTCCTATTTTATTTTGTAAGTCCTAGTCTTTTGGTTGGCGTGTGATTTACTGTCATACTCTGTCTAATTCAAAACTTACTCTAACTTAGACATAACGCCCAATATCTATTTTCTACTCAAACGGGTATTTGCGCGTAATTGTGTTTTTATAAATCTTTGTACTTTGTGGTCTTACAAATCATGTATTTGTGTATGTTCCCTTTTTTTTATAATTCGAATCAGGAATAAATCGATCATTGTTCCATTCGATTGGTCTTCTTTCTCTTTAACTTGCTAGCCTATCTGACATGGAATAGTTTTCTTTCCTCTGCCAAGGCCGTTTAGGTATACCCGAACTCACGTTCTACAAATACCAAAGTTAATTAGATGCCCTATTGCGTCAAGACCTTTGGATTAGATTGAAACAAAACTTTGTCTCCTGTGTATGACCGGCAGATGGCTCATGGATGTACCAGTCAATTTTGGCATGAATAACCTTTCTAATTGTTTGGACCGCCCGCCCCTTCAAAACTAATCTTGTGTGTGTTTATTAATATCATGAATTTACGGTTTGGTAATGCTACAGAAGTCTACAAGCTATTAAAAGGAACTGAATAAATTGAATATAACTGTGCTTCCATATTTCCAAACAGAAGGCGCATTTAGAGGATGCCATACTGTGTAGTATATGTAAAGTAAACCCCGACCGTAGCTGCTACCTTGACGTGGTGGTCGGGCTTGCCTATCGTGACGACCCAACCGAGCTCTACTGGCTGGAACATATGTTCCTGAAGGTACTACCACGTTCTAATGGGGTATGGGAACATGAACTGACGTACGTACGTACGAAGTTCTACTTTACTATTGATTGGTTGATTGATTGTAAAGTAAACTGTGTAGAACTCTAGTAAATGTCAGATCAGAAAGAAGTCATTTTGTTTCTATCGGTTCGATAAATAGCATTTAAATGTGGGGGTGATGGTTAACACTAAGAATTAATGCAAACTATATAACCGTCGGAAACTAAGGACCTCAGTACTGTTGTTTCGTTCTACTATGAGACCGTTTATCAATCTATACTCTCAACCCCATTTGCCACGTAGCCTTCCTTGTAGAAAGTAATTTGATTTCCCAAGTCACTTAATTAACATCTAGTTATGTACTCGCCGTTAGTCATTTGTTCAATATCTGCATACCAAAGTGATTTAATTTATGGCACTATAATTGTAAATTGCTTTTTCAAATTGATGATGATAGTTGAAAGCTGTGTTATGCAACAAAACATTTACTTGTATGAAAATTATGAGTATTTTTTAAGTACCATAATTATTCAATGTTAGTTGGTGAGTGCTACTTATAACTCAAGATATTAGTTTTTAGCTAAGTTACTAAAACAATCCTACGTAAAGAGTATATAGGCCACTATTAATTTACTTTTGGTAACGAGAAATGTTCATGTGTTTGGTTAAGTCAGTATCAGCACAGGCTATTCAAAACCTTATTTGATAGTTTTTCAAAAAACTCAGAAAATTCCATTAGTCAGTAACAACGTAGAACTTCGTATATCGTTTCAAGTTGCCATACCATGTTAGCACAGAGAAGCAAGTGTCAATTCAAATCACATAGTGGCAGAGGTAGTAGAAGTATGAGCAGTAATCGGAGATTAGGGTTTGAAGATGTTTTTCGATAAGTATAACCCATTGAAATTAATCTGAGTAGATGAGAGCAAACTAGACACAATCAAATCCTTCCTAAACCTCTTAATAACCCTTTTACCCTCTTGACCAAACATCATCATGTTACTACTGATAAGTTAATAGACACCTCTTTCTGGACATATAATTCAGGTAGAAACTCATCGATTGCAACTGTTTCGGCGAACTGAAGAGACCCCAAGTTTCTTTTATTTCATTTAATAATTTTAAGAGGTTGGCGAGTATGTCATTGATGTGCCTGATATCAATTGAATGCTGAGCTATTGCGCTATTTAAAGTCGCTTCCCGTTTGTTCCATTTCAAATTATTAGGACCACGTATTTTTGTGCTTTTCGACACTTTCTACTTAGATACAGTGGTTTAACCTATTTTTTGTGACTGGCGCTTTTTCAGCGAGTTAGTTTTATACGGGATGAGGTCGCTAACCCCATGTTCAGCCCTCATCTTTTATCTGGGCTTGGAACCGGCAGTAGCCCTATAGGGGCTCCAAGTGGGGTGTAAGCACTTGAGGGCTACGATATACTAGATGTAGTAGTAAAGTATAGTATATATCACCATCAGAACATATGATCATCAGTTACTACTTGTATTATTAACGAAACCAAACTAAACAAAAGTAAAACAGGATTGTTTGATATCAAGTGAAGGTTTATGAAAGGTCTAAAACCTATTCACTGTAATTACTGATTGTTTCAACTTGTCCACTACATTCAGAAAAATAGTTTGCGATATTCTAGACAGTTTTTTGCTAAAGATCAGTTCACGCGATTAGTACTTGAATAAACAAAGCCTAAACCGTCTTACTAGGTTTCGGCAAAGCATTTAAGACAGCATAAATTTACACCTAGTTGGCCACTAGTACGTTTTAAATATTGTTGAAGTGTAATTAAACGAACAGATTAAAAACGTTAAAGTTTTACATGATTTTCAAGTTAAATAAAGTAAATTCATACACTTGTGTTAATATACTGTCTTCAAGATTGTGCTCGCGAGACTGAAGGTCCTGGGTTCGAATCCTGCATGTAGCAGGAGTTGTGGATGCTCACTGCTAATGAGTTCCGTGCCGGGACGAAACGGCCGTCTTTCAGTATTTCGAGGTTGCTAATAGTGGTCTAACAATGATTCATGCATGATTTCAAGGTAAAGTTGCTAACCAGTCTGATATTTGTTTTCATATACTATTGTTCTAGAAATGAAAGTAACCTTTTTATAAAATCTAGTTATTCGATTGTACATTGAATATAATACATTGAAAATACCAATTAAAAACTTACTTTCCTGTAAATTTTCAAAATTCAATCATTAGGTTGCATACTAGTGATTATTTAATTCACTAAAGATGAATAATTATCTCGCTCCTGATTCCCTGTATTTAATTTTATAGATAATAATAATTTCACAACTAAAGGTTAGACAGATTAGATGTCTTAGTTATAAAATGCCTGGCCAGACCGAAACATGGCAGAAACCTATGAAGTCACTGACAAGTGGACTGAGTCACGTTGGTAGATGTAGACTATCTGGTTGGGGTCCGCGAGACGAAAGTCACCAATAGTTAGAGACCTTGAACGACATGGCTCAAAATCGTTTGCAATGGCGCAGGTGCATCCACTCTTTGTGTTCTCTCTAATTCTAACCTTCTGAATTTCTCATCAACTCTCTCTTTCTGCTCCTAAATTTATCTCACTGAATTATACTTTTTGAATCATATCTTCGCTCCCTAATCTTCTCCATAGCTGCTAATACTTCTACTATCACTATCACTCTTGGATTTGAACTCACAGTTGCGTCTCTGTGCTGACGTGTTATAGCAACCTGAACTGATGTACTTATGTACGAAGTTCTGCGTTGTATCTGTCTGTCTGTCTTATTTATAAAATGGTCGGTCGAAAAATGTTGGATACAGAGATCTTTAAAATTTCACAATGAAAAGTTGAATTAAAATGTTTTACATGACAAATACACATTTTATATAAGTAAATTCTCAATAGTATTTTCTGGTTATTTAAAGTTTGACAAATAAAATCATATTCTATTTCTACCAAGTTCAAATAGGACATACATCGACGGGAGAGCACTCAACTGCATCACAAGACAAGTCCTCACTTGGAACCCTTAAGGACAAAGGAAAATGAGTAAGACCAAAGAACAGATTACGCTGAGAAATGGAGACATGTATGCAAAGAATTAATAGTTGTTGGATAGGACTAGAAAGAGTGACCCCGGACAGGGTAGGTTAGAGAATACTGGTAGGCGTCTTAATTTCAACGATGAGTAACCCATGTTAGTTAAGAGTTCGTCGTAAAATCTGTTATGGTTAAAAACCGATGAACTATTTGTTTGTCACCTACCTAGTTAGTAGATGAAATGTATATTTCAGCTGATTTCAATTATTCAATAAAATAATATTGACTTTCCTCTGATCATCCTACAAATCATTTCAATGAACGACACAATTTATTTACCCAAGGAATGATTCATTTATTTATTCTTGTATATAATATTTTAATAATGTTAGCTGGTTGTACCTACACTAATCAGTACGGAGATGACCTTCGAGTAACTAGTATGCAACAACAACGCAAGATTTGCTACACTCCGTCTTCAAGTTTGGCTCAATAATAACTTTTTCCAACCGAAGAGGAAGAACACAAGACCAATGACTATCAGTCACAGATTCTGTTACTATAGTTCAGATATGAGTTAATCAAGAGCTCAGAATATGGGGAGAATATAGATATCAATCAGTAATAGTCTAACTGTTTAGTAATTAGGAGAAGTTGGAGAAAATTTGTAGCTCAGGTTGATGATTTTGATGGAGTTTCATTTTGTGAGCTGGATGTTTTGATTGTAGAGATTTTGATTGTTCTTCTTCTGAACAACAATATCATCAGCACAAACTTTAGTGAAGTATTCGAATTTCACCACGTTTGATCCGTTTGGTTAACCTTGATCTTGGTTGGTTCTGATTGACCTGAAACCTGTCGTTGTTTGCACCTTTATTTTGATTGTATCCCCCATTGATCTGTTACTTCATCCTATGTTTGTCTAATTTCTGATTGATCGATAAATTAGGTCAATGTCGATATGTTTTAGTTGATAGGTGATTGACTTCTCTAGTAATTCTAGTAATTCTCTAGTGTTCTTTGAACACTCTCTATCCAGTATTTCAACATTGTTGCATGTATTGATATAAGGGAAGAAATGTGATGGCGTTTGGCTGCTAATTGGCGCTGTTCACGTAGATGAAGCTAACGAGGATGTCTACTTTGTCTTACAATTAGACTATATACATGTCACGTACTTCAGTGTTGTTTCCCATCGATCGTGCTGACTATCAATGTCACAGACTTCAATGTTGTTCGCATTCGACTTAAATATCTAAATACGCATTATCCGTAACGTTTTATGACCGGGATCCCTAGTCCAGGATTCTGATTCTCTTATGGACTCGAGCCTCTTACTTTCTGGATGCTTATAGAATACATGTTCTACTTCATATAAACTCTTCTTATTTTTACTCGATATGGAACACTCGCATTAGAGTAGCATGTCGTGTCACCAGATCCTCGATCCTCGCTCTCGTTTTCCGACTAAGGTAAACTCGTAATAGTTTCAAGCATATCAAAATGACGTGTTAACATGTGGTGCACTTGTAATAATACAACAACAAGAAATAATCTAAAAAAACTGGGTTTTTTAAGTTTTTAATGCTTTTTTTTAATAAAATTTTCATCCAGATATCTAACAATTTCACCAAGTGTATGACGTTAGTAAGCCCGAAAAAAAGAGTGCAAAACACTAAGAATTTCTGATAATCTACAGGTGTATCCAATCACGTGTATTATAAATTACTGACATTGCTAATATCATTTCAGTGTATTGTATAAATCATTTTACCGCAATAATGATAATGTTAATAATCACCGAAACAGAAATTCAATCGATGTTGTATATATATATATATATATATATATATATATATATATATATATATATATATATACTTGATAGATTTTACGACTAACTATTAACTAACATGGGTTACTCATCGTTGAAACTAAGCCGCCTAACCAGTATTCTCTAACCTAACCCTGTCCCTGGGTCACTCCTTTCCTAGTCCTATCCAACAACTATTAATTCTTTGCATACATGTCTCCATTTCTCAGCGTAATCTGTTCTTTGGTCTTACTCATTTTCCTTTGTCCTTAAGGGTTCCAAGTGAGGACTTGTCTTGTGATGCAGTTGAGTGCTCTCCCGTCGATGTATGTCCTATTTGAACTCGATACAAATAGAATATAATCGTGATTTGTCAAACTTTAAATAACCAGAAAATACTATTGAGAATTTACTTATATAAAATGTGTATTTGTCATGTAAAACATTTTAATTCAATTTTCATTGTGAAATTATAAAGATTTCTATATTCAACATTTTTCAACCGACCATTTTTTATTACAAAAACATCTAATATGTTTAATCTTCAGATGTGAAGTTATTGTCAGTAAAATTCAATACAGAGAATCAGGAGTGAGATAATTATCCATCTCTAAGGAATTAAATAATCACTAGTATATCACCAAAAAATTGAATTTTGAAAATTTAGCGGACAATAGGTTTTCAGTTGGTATTTTCAATGTATTATATTCAGTGTACAATCCAATAGCTAGGTTTCATGAAAAAGGTTACTTCCATTTCTAAAATAATAGTATAGGAAAATAAATATCACATAAATTAGCAACTTTACCTTAGAATCGTATATGAATCATTGTTAGATCACCATTAGAAATCTTGAATCACTGAATGGCCGTTTCTTCCTGATATGCGACTCACCAACAGTAAACATCCACAGCTCTTGCTATTCTCAAGATTCGAACCCAGGACCGTAGGGCTGACCTCTGGAACCCTAAGTCGGCATCCAGTGGTGTTAAAGTCTAACTCGGATCAATCAACATTCTCCAGCTTGTATTTTTGACGGTGGTCCTAATAATTTGAGATGGAGGAAAAGAAAAGTGACTTTAAAGAGTGCAATAGCTCAGCATTCAATCGATATCAGGCACATCAACGACATACTGGCCAATCTCTTAAAACTATTAACTGAAATAAAAGAAACTTGGGGTCTCTTCGGTTCACCGAAACAGTTGCAATCGATGAACTTCTACCTGAATTATATATCCAGAAAGAGGTGTCTATTAACTTCTCAATACCATGTTGATGTTTGGTCATTGAGGTAAAAGGGTTATTAGGAGGTTTAGGAAGGATTTGATTGTGTCTAGTTTGCTCTCATCTGCTGTTACAAGTACCTTCACCTTTCTAGCCTAAAATTAATTTCAATGGGTTATACTTATCGAAGAACATCTTCAAACCCTAATCTCCGATTAGTGCTCATACTTCTGCTACCTCTGCCACTATGTGATTTGAATTGATAATTGCTCTTCTGTGCTAACATGGTATAGCAACTTGAAATGATGTATGAAGTTCTACGATATTGCTGACCGACTGACATTAGCACGGACTGAATTTGTATACTATTAGGAAAAAGCTTTAATGAGTAAGTTAACAACCATTTGTTATAACAAACTCATACTTGAATAATTGATCTTAATAAAGACAATTATTTTTATTGGTATTGCATTTTCTGAGTTTTTTTAAAAACTTATATCAAATAAAGTTTTGAATAGCCTGTGCTGATACTGACTTAACCAAACACATGAACATTTCTCGTTACCAAAAGTAAATTAATAGTGGCCTATATACTCTTTACGTAGGATTGTTTTAGTAACTTAGCTAAAAACTAATATCTTGAGTCAGAGGCAGCACTCACCAAGTAAGATTCAATATACTGATATAATCAAGTTGCATGGTCGGTTTATCTGGAGATCTTTTGAAATCGTTTCACTAAATGGTGCTTAATCTGCAATAAGTAAATGGTCAAATTTCTTTCACTTGTCTAATTCATAAATTTTTTAGTCATCTCTTCAGATTAGTTGTAAAAAAATAACAAAGATTTTTTTTGTTTAAATTCATCATAAAAAGTGTTACAAAACTGACCTTGAGTGATGTTCAGGAAACAAAATGGATAACCTTGAGTAAATCAACTAATCCATTTAAAGAATTTGATTTCAGCAAAATTGTAATCAACCATTTTTAATGATCAAGGTAGAGTTTTTTTTATGGTTTAAGATTAGAATGGAATTTTTAAAATTTATGTTTACAATTTAGGATTTATGATCTAATTTAATGCTGTCCCTAAGGTCTGTCTGAAAGACATAATTTCTAACTGAATATTCTGATTGAAAACTCTGAAGCTTATTTTAAATCTTAGCCTTAAAACTTATTCATTTAAGCTTAGGAAATGTGGTCATTAAAATGGGATTCGAAAAAATATTGTTCTGTTGTAATACTCTACTCATAACTCAATCAGTGAATCAATCAAGAGCAACTTAGAACTTCGTACGTACGTAAGTACATCATTTCAATTTGTCATGCAACATTAACACAGGAATGAAATTGTCAATTCAAATCCCATAGTTGTAGAGGTAGTAAATGTATGAGCAGTAATCGGAGAGATTAGGATTAGAAGATATTATTCAAGAAGTAGAATCTAGTGAAATAAACTTAAAAAGAAAAAAATAAAGGTGATGAGCAACTGTGAAGGTTAGGTTTTGAGAGAACATAAAGAGTGGACAGATCCTAGGCGATTGCAAACGGTTTTGGGAAATGTCATTTAGGGTCTCTAACCATCATCTCAAGGGCTCCGACAAAGTAGTCTAAACCTACCAACAGGACTCAGTCCACTTGTCAGTGACTTCATGCATTTCTTCCATGTTTTGGCCTGACCGCCACTAACTTTATTCCAAGCTATTCTTACATCGCAGAACATAGCTCGACAAGGCATTTGGTGTTTGGGCATACGTAACATCAATTTTCACTACATCATCTGCTGACCTGCCATCCTTACCTAGGACCCCTTTACCAACGAGCAATGCTTCGGAGATACCTCAAAATGATCAGCTTGATAAGCTTCGGGATATCTCACTAACTACTTCTATCCACCGAATGTATAGATATATGTATATAGTTTAACGTTTTATTTATATCTGAAATGAATAAAGGTATATTTATTGAAAATCTTTTACTTTTACAATTTGTTGACAATCAGATTTGAGACAAGCATCGTTTATGTGACTGAGTACTGGTTAGTAGTCTAAAAGTATGCCCACCGCATTCGTTGTGAAGCCTGCATACGATGAATCTTAGCTGGGACTAGAGCATAAGTACGTATTAGAGAAAAGTCGTGTACTAGAATAAGATAGCTTTGCAATTTTCGCTTATTTAGCAATAGCTGTTCAATAGAAATCGATCCGGAATGTGAAATTTCTTAAAATTGTATAATCTCTGCGAATTTCTAGTAATTACAATATGAACATGACTTGGAGAACTAGTGTTTTACAACATTTCAACTTTATGAATGAAACTGACATAATTTTGATCTATGTTTGAATGATAGAATAAGCATATTATAGATCGGTATGGAGTACAAGTTGACTGCATGTATCAAGTCTTATTGTAGTGAACGAGAACACAAGTGGGGCAACCGAATCGCATTGAACGAAAATTACAGAGTTACTCAATAAAATCGGAAAACCACATCGTAAATCGTTCATTTGCAAAATATCAATCCATCATATCAAACTGGACTGTTCCTGTTGCAAACAACATCAATCCATTGTCACTATTCATGCGTTTCATACAAATTCTATTGTGTTCTAACTCTTCCTCCCTTGATCTTCCCCCATGTTCTGCTGCCAGATATTACGTTGACACTCACGTCATATACTACTTATAAGTAGCTCACACCACATTATAATAAAGTAGAATTCGACTTATTTGAAATGGAGTGATTAATGGTTGTTGAAATCAGTAAAGTTTATCTATCTCAAATTTGGATGGCATGAATTTTTCATGGTTTCTTCTGAATAAACGGTTACAAATTGATAAACGGTAAATGCTGTCCCCCAAAGGAGTATAATTGTTACCTCATATTGTGGTAAATTCGACAGTGATGCTTTTCGTGTGATGGAGCATTGAATGGCTGCTTATACTTATGATTTACACTACCGACAGTCTCTAAACCCTGAATCAGACTAACAAGGTTCTGGTGCTGTTTATCAAGTAAGAAATTGAAAAAATGCCAAGATTTTATAATAATATATGACGATAAATCAATAAGGACATTTACTGAATGTGTTAGGATATTCATCAAATATCTTGAGAGAACTATTTTCGGAAGTCTAATCCTATTGGTCATTTCCTACTGGTCAATATTATGTATGGTCGTCCTAACTGTCAATGTCATGTACTTCAATGTTGTTTCCTATTCGACCTAAATGCATAAATATGCAGTATCTGTAAAGCTTATTACTGTTTCCTTCCTTCTGTACTCGACCCCATAAACAACTTCATCTAACTGTGTTGTTTCCTGATATATTGGAGGTTTGGGAACGGTATTTGGGATCGTATTGGGGAATATCTGAATTTGGTTAATCGGCAGGATTTCGAATAGCTACATAGCAGCATTATAACAACAGGCGACGGGGGTTTTCAAACCAGTTGGTGACTAATTATGGATCCAGGTAAATTTGAAAAATTGTTTGCACTACAGCTGAAGCTGATGGAGATGCTTGCTCAGGCGCACATACCTCTCAGTTCTCATCTACACCGATAATTCCTCAGTTAGTCGATGGTATAACCAGTAGTATTTAAGAGTTTCTTTATGATCCTGACGCCAGTATTACGTTTGATACCTGGTTTGGGCGTTATGAAGATCTCTTCACAGTTGAATTTTCTGACAGACATGATTCTTGGAAGGTGCATCTCCTCCTTCGAAAACTTGGTCCATCAGAGCTGAACAAGTATTGCAACTTTATCCTATCGTCGAGACTTGAATTATTACCCGAGCAGCAGCTGAGCTAGTGATGTTGATGGATACCGAGCTGCATCGTGACACGACTATGGTAGATCAAGTCAATCTGTAAAGTTTTATGACCCGGACTCGAACCCGGATCCTTAGTCCGGGATGCTCAGCCTTTTCTGGACTCGGATCTCGTACTTTCTGGGATGTTTGGAGAATACATGTTCTACTTCATATCAAGTCTTCTTCTTTTACTCGATGGGGGTTTGAGACAATCGGATTAGAGTAGCATGTCGTGTCGCCGGATCCTCACTTTCGTTTTCTGACGATGTTGAAAACCGTTGCTAATAACTACCCAATAGTTTGACTAGAAATTAGCTGGTAGTAAACGGATAGCTGATTTGAAACCTTTGATATTTTTGTTGATTTCGATTATGTCACCTTTTAACAGTTTGTGTATGTGAGAAATTTAAAATTGTTTGATGAACATTTACGAAACTTAAGAATGGAAAAGCATCAAAACTAAACTAACTCTCCTTTTATTTACTAAATGACTGTACGTAGATGGTTTGACCGCTGTTTTTAACTTACTTCACGATGATTTGAAATTGCATGTCGTCATGTTTCTTATCTTGTAAAACGGGGAGTTTATGATGACACTCTGTAAAAGTTAACAAACCTAGAATGCATTAATTGCCAGCTAACTGTTGACTTTCTCATTGAATTGTCAATCGGTAGAACACCTGACTTCAACATCTGATTGAATCCCTATCTATCAACGTGTTCAAAGAAGAGTTGGATTAACTGAGAGAATCTCATGATCTGGGCTATATAAAGCTAATACAATGTGAATCTTAGCGCTGATTCGACCATAAGTACGTACTAGAGAAAAATCTTGTACTACGCTAAGATAACTGTTCAATTTTCAATAATTGTTCAGGAAAAATCGATCCAGAATTTAAAAAAACACTTGTAACATTAAAGAATCTCTTGGAATTTCTTGTAATTACACGTAAACATAAATAACATCAAGCACTAGTCGTTAAACTTCACGAATGAAATAGACTTCATTTTGATCTACATTTGTTTGAAAGAATAACAATGTAGAACATTATAGGTATTCAATGATACATAATATAAAATACATGTTTGTGAAATATTCAACAATCGCGCCTACAAAATAAATCGATCAATAAAATTCAAGATTCAATTATAATGACTCAGATAATAATAATAATCATGTCGGTCTGCATATTTAAAACAGTATCGACATCATGTATCAATAATGACAAGAAAGAAAGACAACATTTTATACACAATCATGAAGGATAAATATATTCAATCAATGTTCAATACGTGTAGATATTTGAATCATGAACACACAAACAAATAAATATACGCGATCAACATGAAATCCAGTGAAATAAGTAGGAGTGTACATTGTTGAGTGATGTGATTATGCCCAAAAAAAACGGAGAATATGCCTTTTTATATTTTGTTTTAAATGTTCACTTTCAAAGTTCAATAATCAAAATATTTAAATCCGTCATTTAGGAATGTGAAAGAGAAGAGCTATGTTTTCTCTGCCTACATACACTCACAGGTATAGATGTGCTGTTCATTAAAAATAGGATTCAAATGATCTTTATTTATTGGTGAAATAATTTTTCAATATCACTGATGTACTACATTGTTCACGATATTTTTTGTTTGTATTATTATCATTATCCACAGTGAGGGATTTTTGATTTTGACAATGGCCGCGTCGATATGCACGTCGACGATTATTAGTATTTGTTGAACATTGACATGTTATAATATTCCATAATTTTGTACGATAAAATTGAAAAAATATTGCATAAGTATAACCATTTAAAGCATAATTTATATCTTTAATTGATGTTAACAAACGTGATAAATGTGCATACAGCAAATGGATACACTTTGAATATTGATCATTTAAATTGGCGCGTATTGTTAAACTTATACTGACTGGGAATGTGAAACATAAGTAGAAAAATGATAATAACAGTAATGCTATAATACGACCAACTTCTTTACGATCTTCTATAATAGTATGTCGTCGACGTTTTAATACTGATGTCATTGTTGATGTGAATAGTTCATTGGATTCAGCTGTTATACTTGACGCTGTTGTTGTTGTTGTTGTAGGTGGAGGTGATGAGGCGTTTGGATAAGTTGAAGAACATTCCGGAGGATTTGTACCAGTCCAACTCATTAATTGTATATTTGTATTACTTGTTCGGCATAAGATACGTCGTTTCGTTTTAATACTAATCAATTTCACAAGTATGATTATATTGATAAATACTAATAATATACATGGTATCATATAAGTTAAAACTGTACTAAATAAAAATGATAATAATTCTTTACTATTGATTTGATTCCCGTTTGTACTTAGTGCACATGTTAGTGAAGGTGAAGAACCTGCGGAGAAGAACAGTGTAGAACAAAACATGGACATAACCGAATATCAATCTCCTTATTCAGTGAATAATAAAATATTTTGAAGAAAAAATAAGAAATAACAGTCAATGAGATCATGAATCAGTCATTGTTAGACCATCATTAGAAACTAGGAGGTTGGGAGTTCATGCGCAAGACCAGATATCCTGGGTTCGAACCCCACGAGCGGTGCTGATAAATCCCGTACTAAGACAGAACAGTTTCTAATGATTTTCTAACAATGATCGATTCATGGTTCCCAAAAAAGACGTACAGCGAAAATCTCCACAACCCCATACGGCGAATTACCTGTACTCACTAGTACTAGCTCCGTGAGGAAGTTTCTCTAAGTTCTAGTGAGAATTGGTGACTAGTGGATTTCAACGCTGTTCTTACCAAAGTCAGTGGATGAGGTTGTGCAAGATCATGGATAGATAGAAGTTAGATATGAACGCCACTGGAGGTCAGTTCAGTGGTCCAGAGGTTAAGCGTTCGCGCACAATACCAAATGTCCTTGATTCGGTTCTTACAAGTTGCGGGAGTTGTGAATGCGTACTAAACTCATTATCATTTATGCTGTAGGCTAATAGGATCCTACATTCTGAAGTTTGACGTTTAGTTTCAGAATGAAATTAATTTGTTAATTATTTTTCGGTCTAATTTAAAGCGAAGGTCCCGGGTTCGAATCCTACGAGGTACAGGAGTCGTGGATGCGCACTGCTGATGAGTCCCATACCAGGACGAAACGGCCGTCCAGTGCATCCAGGTTTCTAATGGTGATCTAACAATGATTGATTGGTCATTTCAAATGTGTGAAAACACTAATTGAGAATATCGTAATTTATCTGTTTTTTTTCTGAACTATTAATCACCAAGTACATTGACCAAACTATGTTCGTAAATGAGATGAATTCATTTAAGAGAGCAGGTATTCCTTCTTTGTCGTTTTCAAGCTGTATAAAATATTTTGATAAATATCTGAAACTTCTCAAATTTCAGTGACAAGCTCAGTACTTTTTTGAATGGTAATATCTACAGAAAATAGTTTTGATCACAGAGTTCATGCCCAGTTTACAGATAAGGTCAGCTAGATAGATATAAATAACAAAGTTAAATGTAAAGAATAGATTTGTCAAGTTACATTTTTTGAAGCGTTCTAATTCAAAATTTGTTTACTATGTACATTTTTCATATGTATTACGATAGTGAAAGGTATCGACCAGAAATTGCTAATTCTTTCTAGCTGGAAGACCTTTTACTATATAGCTTACTTACTTACGCCTATTACCCCTAATGGATTCATAGGCTACTGACCAGCGAATTATATTTCTGGTTAGCGCTTTTTTTAAGCGAGTTGTATTTCTACGGGTTAGGTGATCGAAGACTAGTAATCTTCGAATGTCCTCTACTCTTAAGGGCCATGTTTCGCATCCGTATAGTAGGACAAAGTGAACTGCCGCGCAGTACACTCGTCTTTTAGTCAGCAAACGGATATCTCGCCTACGCCATAAGTGACGCAGGTTGGCAAAAGCCAATCGAGCCTTCTGTTTCCGAGATGAGATTCCGTCAGTCAACAGGCGGTCAGCACTGATGAGGAGCGGTCTATACGCCCAACTGCTTCACACCCTATCACTAGTTCAGGTGCCCATGCAACTCAATCTTGAAGCAACAATTTGTATTTCGAGGGTGAGAACAGCATCCCGAACATGCTTGCATTGTTGCTTAGGGTAATCAGAAGACTCTACATTTTGTCAGCGTCTTCACCAAGTAAGAACTACGTCATCGGCATATTCTAAGTCGAGCCTCCTCGTATAAGGTCCACGCCTGAAAATTCAGACAAGGATAAGATTATATCTAGGAGCGTGTCTACGATAAAATTAAACAAGAATTGAGAAAGTGAACATCCCTGACAGACACCACTTGAAGTAAAGAATCCCGGTGACAGTTCACCATAAGCTCTCACTTGACCCCTTCATCCATATTTGGGGTCAGCGGTAACCCTAGAAGAGCTCCAGGCGGTCAATCAAATAGCACTGTCAGTGCCTTCAGTGTTTTATGTTCAATTATCATCATTTACAACTTTATTTAGTTATTCATATTAAAACATTAACAAACATCCATCTATTATCATTTGTTATAACTGTTGTATTCAAAATTTTAACTTCACTTTGGGTTGTATATATATATATTCACATAGTTGTGAAAACTTTCGAAAAAATAAGCGGAAACTACAATTCGATCAATGTTCAATAATTATTATTCTTTTAGCTACTATATTTTTTTGAAATTTGATCTTTTTCATTAGTTTGTTTAGTTTGATCAAATTAAAAAGCAGTAATAATAATTTTATTTTTATCAGAAAAAGTGATCAATCAGAATTTGATAGACTATCATGTACAATAATCAATAATTGTCAATATTGATAAATTGAACACACCGATACGTTATTTGTTTTAATTTTTATCAGATATCTTTTATTTTATAAACTTATTAAATATTTTTGATGATTTGTGATTTGTATATGAATGAGTGAAGTGAATCAATGAATAAGTGGTCACTGCTATTGTGGTATGTGCTACTTATACGAACGATATAAGTAGTATATGAAGGGATGTGAAAGAAGAATTCTGACGGTCAGAAGAGGAAAACGGAAAGCAAATGGAGCAGAAGCAAGAAGTAAATGGAGTACCAACTGGAAGGAAAGGAAGCAACAACAGGAATGGAATAAGTATGGAGCGTTGGAAGTCATGACTCAAAGATGGTGTGCAAATAGAGTGTTCAATGTAATGTGTTCGTTTTTAATTGACTAAGAGTGTCAAGTTGCATAATACAATCTTCCGCGCCTGCCTCAGTTTTCTCACTACTTTTTTTAAGTGAATTCAGTGTGAAGCTCCTTCTAGGCTACTGCCGGTCTTGAGGCTGGATTAAGGAGGAGCGTAAGGCATGGTGTTAGCTACTGCTTCTCTTAGAAATCCAACTCGCTTAAATAAAACTCTAATTAGTAAAAAAACAAACTTTCGAAATGACAAAAACGTTGCTATGTGCATAAAAAAACAGTAGTTTATTAAATCAATAATTTCTGTCATTTATGCAGAATAATTTTTGTCACATGTCAAAAAAGAATTTTTTGTTTAATTAGAAAATATATTTATTGAAAAAAACAACTTATTATAATATCGAAATAAAAATTACATGCAGCTCAATTATAATTTAGATGTCAGTATAACTTTTATACTCCTTTTGCTTGAATAAAATGTTAGGATATTCATTTTGTTAGTCTAAATCTATAGATCGATTCCTATTGGTCAATATTATGGTCATCTTAGCTATCAGTGTCACTTCAAGTGTTGTTTCCTATCGGTTGTCCTAATGTCAATGTCACAGACTTCAATGTTGTTCCCTATTCGACCTAACTGTATAAATACGCTTTGTCTGTAACGTTTTATGACCCGAACCCGGACCAGGGTCTCTAATCCGGTATCCTGAATCTCTTCTGGACTCGGAGCTCTTACTTTCTCGGTAGTTTGTAGAATACAGGTTCTACTTCATATCAAGTCTTCTTCTTTTACTCAATGGGGGGTTGGGACAATCGGATTAGAGTGGCCTGTCATGTCCCTGGATCCTCGATCCTCGCTTTCGTTTACTGACTAAGATAAACTTGTAATGGGTCAAGCATATCAAATTAACGTATTTATATGCATGCGTAACATAAAAAAAACTCATATTTATAGGTGTTTTCGGTTATGCCAAATTCGAAATCATATGCATGTCATTTTAGGAAGGAAAAAAATCAATCCATTAAATAGACTACTTAAGTAATTTCAAAGTAGTATGATTATTGTTATCAGTCAAATGGACAATGAACATTTTGGATGACATGAAACTAAAGTGAATCAAAATAGCCAGTGAATAAGCGTAATTTTCTTGACGCATGATCGTCAGTTGGGGCTATTTTTCTTTTGTGTGTAACTCAATCAATCAGTAGTTTGCGTCTGTTTTGCAGCCTAAACTCATTAAAATGCATTGTGCAATACGGTAGACAGTAGTTGGATTAGAACGATACATAGAATGACCGTTTCTGGAGACGATAGTTTACTGTACCATTAAACTTGCTCTTTCGGTGTTAAAAATGTATTATATTTTACTGAAGTGTAATTGTTTAAGAGCCTTTATCACACATGAGCAATATTTCCAAGATCGTTATGAATTAGAAAGGATAAGTTCATGTCTAATTAACAGTTTGTTGACTCATAATTACGTAATAAAAACTGTGTAAATAGTAATTGAAGAGTGAAGAATATACATTCAGAAAGAATAGAAAAAATTCTAAAACAAATACAGGATGTGAAATTCATGCTAATGATCACATAAGATGTTCTAAAAACATTTAAGAATTTATTATCAGGCAGAGTTTTGGAAGTTTATGCTTTCACACATTTGAAATCATCAATCAATCAATCAATCAGTGTTAGACCGCTACGGAACATGTGTGTGTGTGTGCACACTGCTTACTTCACTTATTACATGTCTGGCTTGTTTTCCGCTTAACTATAAATACTTAGTCATGCCTTTTGGCATTGAGTTAGCTCAGTCGCCTTCTTCAATTTGCTTCGCTCTGCTTGTACGATTTACATTCTCATGTTTGTCTTCATGAAATTATTTCATCTAACCGTATTCGCGTTTGGTTTCTTATTCCCACCGTACATGCGGTTCATCTAAGTTTGATAATACAGAAATTCAAGGGAATATTTGATTTACAACATATTCAAACGTTCGTGTAAATTGGAGTCAAATCAAGGGGCCCCAAAAGTGATGAGCCCTAATTTGGATGTAACGGCAGTTTTTATCTAGTCAATTTTACGTACCAATCAGATCATAAATCAAACTGGAGAATAAAAAAATTCATCCAAATAAATGTGTACTCAATGAAGTAGATCATTTTGTTCAGAGAATATAACATTTTTCATTGAAATCAGTGTTAGACCACCATTAGAAACATATAATCTCTGACCCGACCGTAGCTGCTACCTTGACGTGGTGGTCGAGCTTGCCTATCGTGATGACCTAACCGAGCTATACTGGCTGGAACTTATATTCCTAAAGGTTCTACCATGCCAGGCAGGTCGATTGGAGAACGATCAGACTAAAATCAGCTACTCAAGGTCTGAGGGCGAAGTCGTACTGCTGACTGTGATGGAGGGGTGTGACAGCAGTAAGGTGTTTCCCTCGGACAACTAGCATCTGCAGTGATGCTGCCTTCTCACAAGGAAGGAAGGGTTAGAGAAGGTCGACTCTAAGAATGTCACACCTCACCCTACCTCACGGATTTCCGTCTCCGGCTGAAGGGGTGCCCACTAAGGGCTCTCAAGAACGGAGCTAATACTCAAAAATCCTTTCATAATAAGGCCGTGCGTGAACGGTCTCAAGCAGCTTTCCCTCGCGCTCTGCGGTCACACAACCAGGTCTCTAAGACCAACTCTAATCCAAATTCTTTTTCAGGTCCCTTAATAAACACCTTTGCATAATGTAGGCAGCCTGGAAGTGACAACCGCCCTCATACCCGCAACAGCACACGAGACCAAATTGGTCAAAATCAAATCCTTCATACACCCCCTATAATCTCTGGACTACCATTTCTTTCTAGTATGGGACTCACATCAACAATACGCATCCACTACTAGAGCTCGTGGGAATCGAACTCAAGACATTTCTTCTTTACACTGTGAGCTACAAATATACACCAACATTTATTGATACAATCTAATTTATGAGTTTCGTTTAAGATTTAAGAAGAAAATTACAGTTTGTTTTATGACGTTGTTGTGAACTTGAGATTAGTTTCCTAATCCTCCAGTCCAATTAGAATACGGCTATGAGCAGTTCTAACAGTAAGCAGTTTTTCAGATCTGTGTGATCTCTTAGATTGAATATTTTATAGAAATTCCAAGTAAAAAAATCACTTGTCAAACATTTCCTAACTTAAACTAAAAGAGAATAGTCGTGGTGGTGTTTGGTTCTCTGAGCTGGATGTTTTCAGTTGTGAAGCTTTCATTGTTCTTCTTCTGAACACATCATCATCAGCACAAACTTCAGACAGAAGTGAAGTATTCGAATTTCCTCACGTTTGACCTGTAGCTTGCCCTGCTAAACTCAATCTTGATCGGTTGCTGTTGACCTTAAACCAGTCGTTGTGTGCACCTTCGTTTT